>PVJC01000423.1:0-126811 GCA_004026665.1 Murina feae
GCCGCCGACCCCCTGCCACCTCTTACCCGCTCCCCGGCCCGCCACCTTGCTTTCCCACTTCCTGGTGCCCTGGTGCCCTGGTGCCACTTCCAACTGCCAGCATAGGCAGGCAGTTGCTACAGAACCCTTTGATTTGCTCTAGTTCCGTGGCTGTTGGCCTCCATCTTGGCTGGGTTAATTTGCATACAGCTGCTCTGATAGGTTGTTGGCCTCCATCTTGGCTGGGTTAATTTGCATACAGCTGCTCTGATAGGTTGTTGGCCTCCATCTTGGCTGGGTTAATTTGCATACAGCCACTCTGATTGGCTGGTGGTAACGGTCACATTTGCATGTTTCTCTTTTATTATAGAAGATGATAATACAACTTTATTAATAGAACTAGGGGCCCGGTGCATGAAATTCGTGCATGGGGGGCAGGTCCCCTCAGCCCGACATACACCCTCTGTCACATTCCGGGACCCCGGCCACTATGGGCTTAGGCACGGGCCTACAAGCTCAGGGTGGCCTGGCTCCTGAGGACGCCTGACCCAGGGACACAGGTCTTTTGGCACTGGTGTGTGTGCAAGCGACCACAGAGTGAGAACCTCAGCTGGCACCCACGCACGCACTCCAGTGCGGGGGGGAGTCCAGGCCCCTCCCCCAGCTTACACAGTGCTGCCCTACCCCCAGCTTCCCAGTGTCTGCACGCATTGTCCCGCCCCCAGCTCCTGGGTGCCTATGCACCAGCCAAGCAGGAGCTTCCCTGGCATCTGGGTGCACCGCCTGCCCCCGGCTCCCTGGTGTCTGCAGGTGCCACTCTGCCCCCCGGCTCCCCAGCGTCTGTGCGTGCTGCCCCAACCCCGGATCCCAGGTGCCTGCGTGCACACAAGTGGCTGCGGGGCAGGGGAAGCTCCCGCCCCGCCCCTGGCTCCCCGGCGTCCATGCGCACTGTCCTGCTCCAGCTCTCCGGTGCCAGTGTGCACGCAAGCTGCTGTGGGACCAGAACTTCCCCCGCCCCGGCTGCCTGGTGCCTGTGTATGCAAATTAACCTGCCATCTTTGTCAGATTAATTTACATACTCTGATTGGCTGGTGAGCATAGTGGAGGAACAGTTAATATACATGTTTCTCTTTTATTATATAGAATAGGGTGAATGATGCAAATAAATTTGTATTAATGGTAGTAGAAAGATGACAGTTCCCATCTAATGTTTATTTTCTCAATGAAATTAAAAGAGAGATGAAAAGTAATGTTAGATATTTTAGAAAGCAGACAGGTTTAAAATAGTTATGGTAGAGTGAATTGACAAAAAAAATGTAGAATTGCTAGGAAGTGTAAAAGCCTGTTTTAGGTTAATTATGGTGAATTTATAGTAAATAGAATGTATTAAGTATTTCCTGGCTATTGGGATGCTGTGATAAAGAACTCAGAATATTCTTTTTATTCAAGATTAACTGAAGGGATTGCTAACCATAGGGGAATTAAAGGTATTAGCAAATGTTGATCATGTACCTAAATTGGATAAAGAAGGAATATCAAAAGCAGAGGATTAATGGTTTGAGAGAAAGTACAGGGATAAGTGAATTGCTGATCCAATGAAGTCAGAGATGATTGTGGTGGGTGGAGTTGAATAAGCAAGCAGATAAAAATTATAATCTTGTGGAATATTTCAACTGATCATTTTAGAAATAGAATGGTTATAAGTGATAAGAACTATAGTGTGACCTTGGAAGTGGGTCACTGAGATGGAATAGATTAGCTAATTAGAAAAGAGCAAGTCAAAAGGTGAGGATATATTGCATGAGTTATTAAGTGGGCATTTCTGTCACTAAGAATGATTTCAAAACTTAGGGTGGAGAGAAATTATAAGTTGATTGTCAATATCTTCAATGTAATAAATACAGAGGGTGAATGATATTCATGAAAGGTAACAGAATCTATTACAGCCAAATGCAAAAGCCTTGATATTGCTATTTTGGCAAGAGAATTTGTAGGATTGTATGCCAGGTACTCTTGAAAGACACAGAAAGTACTATGTAAATATTGCAGGTCTCCTATCTTCTAGGAGCTCAAAAAATATAGGAAAAACAAACAAAACAAAACACAAAAAAACAGCCGCAGTGGTTAATGACAGTATGATGAAATAGAATCTACCTACAAAGTATATTTGGAACGGATGGAGTGGTTTTCTCTAACTGAAGAAGTCATTGAAGATTTATGGGAAAGATGATATCTGAAATGAATTTTATGAAGTTCCTAATGTGGAGCAGGGGAAGAAAGACAATACAGGAGGAATTACAAGCTGTATGGCTCCTAATAACAGACAAACATAAATTCAAAATGATAGCATCCCACTGTACTAAGTACTGTTATAACAGTAGTTAGTTCTTTATCATTAGAATATTCCCATCTCTTGGCCAATACAATTTTTTTTGCCCTTGTATTTTTGGCATTTCTTTTAAAATTATGCCTCAAATAATTTATTGCTAAAAATAAATGCAAGGGGTACTCTATAAATAAGTAAATATGATCACTTTCATGCATTTGCTTTTGTTAACACACTCATTCAATAAATTAAATTTCCATCATGATGGTTGAATCTCTACTTTAAGCCACAAGGATACAAAGATTGATATGATGATCTCTGATCTCAGAAAATTCAGTTTATTATGTTCCAAGCACAACAAGCTATATAATAAAAAGCTAATTTGCAAATAGATTGAACAGCGGAACCAGAACAACCAAACCAGTCGCTATGATGTGCACTGACCACCAGGAAACATGTGCGGAACATGGCAGGTGTCGGCCCTGGTGAGGGGATGGTGGAGCAGGTGAGAGGGAGCGCTAGACCAAGAGGCAAGATGCCAGTCACTGTTATTGGGGCGAGCCTCTGGTGATTACTGAAAATTCTTGGCTCCTGCGAACACCGCGGTCCTGCCCAGCACTGGCCCTGATCACTTGGCACTGTCAGCTGGTGCAAGCGGCATCTTACCAGCCCTGATCGCCCCTCAGGGCTTTTCCACCTCCTTCTGCTTCTGAGGGGAGATTGGGGCCAGCAGCCGCTGGAGCCACTGCTTGCACCCACCGCTCACACCAGCAGCCGGTGCCAGAGCTGCCACTCCCACCTGCTACCGGTGCCCAGTGCACCAGTCCTAATCACTCAGCGCCATCAGTGGCTACATGTGGTCGCTGCCGGCACTGGTCACCCCGAGGGTTTCTCCATCTTCCCCTGCTCCTGAGGGGCGGTGGGAGCAGTGCTGCCAGCAGATGGGACCCGGAGCCGTGGTGGGAGGGTCAAGGTGGGGGTGCGGAGGATGGGCTCCTATGCATACTTCAGCCTTGTGGCCCACAGTTCTTTTAAGGTACACGAATTTGTGCACTGAGCCCCTAGAAATATTAAAATACTAATCTTTGGGAATGCTGTGACTTTTCTTAACATAACTTCTTTCTCTTGAGTCCTCAGGCACGTTTTAAAATGTTGATATATTCCTTTATTCACTCTTAGTGGAAATTTTTTATTTCATCCAACTATAAATATAGTTAATCAAAAATTTGGATAAAGTGGTAGACTTTGCCTATAATAGTAAGACTCAAAGTATGTTTCTTGTTGAATTAATAACCTTTCAAATTTTGGCTTTGTTCTTCAAAGGTTGTGAAGATGAGAAAAGAAGTAAAGAGAATCCGAGTTTTGGTTATCCGAAAACTTGTCAGAAGTGTTAGCAGACTGAAGTCAAAAAAGTTAGTCATTTTAAGTTATGGCCTTCTGACTGGTAAAATCTCAAAAAATTGTTTTTACTTAGTATTTATAAAATTTGAGGGTGGGACCTAGAGGGATAATCATGTAGCACTTTAAAAAAAAAAAATAGAGGATCCAAGCGAGATAAAATGTGCTGTGTCAGCATGTTACCTGGTTTGGATCATATTTGCTTAAAATACGTGATGGATTCTGCTATTTTTTTTTCAAAAATCTCTTTGACCTTTTCAAAATGGAAGTCCTTTGGGGTTATGTATGTGTTTTATGTTATTAGAATTTATCGTAAGTTGTGGTATAGTTGAGCAAACCTTGTAATACCTTGTGTGAATTAGTTGTAAAAATTTATATCACTTTTTTTCTGGAATTGCTAATTTAAAATCTTCAGCACCTTGTGAAAGTGTTTATCAAAACATTGTGTTCCATCTAATTTTTTGAAAAAAATAGTATTTTGTATTTTCAGCATCACTGTATTAGAGAAAAAGTATCTTATTTAAAGTCTTCAAATGTGTTTTGCTCCTGATTAATTTTTAGTGCTTTCTTTCATAAATGTTGCAGAAGATGGCTTTCTTCTCTGATATAATCAGATATTGACATCTCTGTATATTCTTTTAATTCCAGAGGGCAAATTTTTATTTAATAAAATTATATCTAACCTTCAGTTGTAGCTTATGGACCTTATATTAAATACAATGTGCTGTTAACTGATTGATTAAAAAGTATTATTTGGTCTTCCCATTAAGGAATTAGAAGGCAAACAGCAGCAATAATTTTTAATATTATGCCAGAATAATGCCTGGTTTTGCCAGGAACTTGGGTTTCTTAACAGAATTGGGATATATGTTGGAAGGGGAGAAAGCAGTACAGGATGAAATTGCTTGTTATATAGAGATTTATGATATTTTTCTAAAAGAAATGAGACATTTCATTATGATATGAGTCTGTAATAAATGCTTTTCCTGTCTACATATTGCAATGTGTTTTTTTGCAGGGGTACTGAAGATGCGCTGTTAAAAAACCAAAGGCGGGCACAACGATTGCTTGAAGAAATTCATGCCATGAAGGTAAGGACTTGTGCAGCTGTGTGTATGCGTATGTTTCTGTCTCTCCTCTCAGTCTGCATTTTGTGTGTTTGTTGGGTTACTTATTTTAATATTATTGAAGGTTGACTGAGACTTATTTTATGGGTCTGTTTGGTGAAGAATGTAGCACATTTAGAAAATTGTAATATGTTGAAGCTTGCATTTTCTTTTTCACTGAATTTGTTAAAGTACTTGACTAATTTGCGTCAAAACATTGCCAAACTAAACTCATCTGTGTTTAGTAATGCCTCATGCCTAAGGTTTTTATTTTTACTGTAACTTTAGGCATGTAGTCTAAGTTAAGTTCAAGAATTGAAGTGTTCATGCTATTTGGTAATGTGGATGGGGATACTGGGGCTGACATCATGCTTTGCCTATTGCCAACTCAATAAATTTTTGTGTGATGGTGTCAGCATTTTATTCAGCTCTGTAGTAACTCGAAATAAAATTAGTATTGGACCAAAATGATCCATATTTTTGTTTCTTTCAGCCAGACTCTTCACTAGCATAATTTTTAGGTCTTCTCACTGCTCTTACTTTGTGGAAACTTTCATTTACCAAATGACATACTATTAAATGTCTGGGAGACTTTTTTATTGCAGAACTTAAAAACAACATTGGTACTAGCAATTATCTTAATTGCAGGGTCATTTTGCATGTATGTTTGACTATTACATTTTGGTATAACTTCCAAGAGTTTTTTTAATTTTATTTTACTGATTTTAGAGCAGAAAGGGGAGAGAGAGAGAGAGAGAGAGAGAGAGAGAGAGAGAGAGAGAGAGAGAGAGAAAGAAACATCAGTGATGAGGGAAAATCATTGAATGGCTGCCTCCTGCACACCCCCATTGGGGATCAAGCTCTGACCTCCTGGTTCATAGATTGATGCTCAACATAGATTGACTGAACAACACTGGCTAGGCACTTCCAAGTTTTGTGATAGATAAAAGAATAATTGAATTCTCTAAAACTATTTTAATTGAGTTAAATTATCAAAGTTTCTCACCACTTTTTTTCCTTTTGAAGGGATGGTAAAGTATTTTATAGGTCATTTAATTTTCACAGTTAATCTGAGTAAAAACAGGTGTAGGACACTTTTTTTTTGGTGTAGTGTTTTTATTTTTTTATTTTTTTTGTGTGTGTGTGGCATTATTTTTAATCACAGGACTGCAAAATTTATGAAATATATTTGATTTATCTTCTCTAATGTTTTAATCCCTCTTTTTTCCCCCCAATCATTCAGTCAAAATACTCTATGTTTGCCTTCTAATTGGCATTTGAATGATACATCATTTAGGCTTTTTCATATACTTTTTATTTCTCATGAAATTCAAATGAGAGATAAAATATTTGGATACTTTTGTTTTGAGAATAACTCTAAGATAAGAAGTTACTGTATATTCATTGTGTCTTTCACTTTCTCTTAACCAAGGTCCTTCCTGAATCACTATATTCCTTACCTGTATTTTTCCCTGTAATTTCTTCTGAATTGTCGTTTTTGTAGTCCTCAATTATTCAAAGGCTTTGAGCTACTATATAATTGCTGATTTTATTTTTCCATGGAAAGGATGCATTATAATATAATAGGCCTATGTGTAGTATATGAAGACTCTGAAAACAAAAGATAGTCATTAATCTTCAGAGTACTTTCCTTCTGTTACTCTCAATAATGAATTGAATTTAAAGTTAATCAGAAAAACAAGTTGTCCTAATTTATCTATATGTGAAACTTGTTTTCTTTTATTTTTAAACCTCATCAGGAATAGCAAATCAGACTCGGTGAGAAAGTTCTTACATTTGCAACATTACTGTGTCACACACATTCATAGTTTTATTTTGTGTGTATATGTGATTATATAAGACCACTGTGGAATTGTTGTCTCATAGAGAGCTAAAATGCATAACCTGTATAGTCTTAGAATTCACAAGATTAATAGTATGTGTATATATGTATATATATATATTTCCCCTTGTATTCATGGCAGTGGGTTAGGGTGTTCTGAATTGGATGCTATGAATTGAACTTTTTTTTTTTGGTAATGCTTTTTAAAAGTTGGATTAAATTTAAATACAAAAAAAACAGAAAAAAAGAGTAAGAATATGTTTGCTTTTCTTACACGTCTAATTTTACTTCTCATTTATGATGCTTTTAATGGTCTATTTTTCTAAAAGAAATATATAGAGCATTTTTTAAGTGAATGGTCATTTGAAATTTCTTAAAGAACAGCTTATCATATACATGGGAGTATCAAAGAAATAGTCACAAAACAGGAAACTCACAGTCTCAATTAAATTTGAAGAAAAACCTCTACTTATTCATTTTTCCAGATGAATTTTTTTCTTTGGGTCTTATACCACTACATTTTTAAAGTCTTGTTCATGACATACTGTCCTATACTTGCTTTCTATGATAATAGGGTATTTTGTTGCAATATGACTTCCTCGAGGAGAAAACCTAAAATATTTTTAGAAATGGGAGTTTGTTTATTTCTGGCCAAGAGAAAAAAAGGGGGGGACTGATCTTTTTTAAAAAATTTTTTTATTGATTTCAGAGAGGAAGGGAGAGGAAGAGAGAGATAGAAACACCAATGATAAGAGGGAATCATTGATTGGCTGCCTTCTGCCTGTCAAACTGAGCCTGCAGCCCAAGCATGTGCCCTTGACTGGAATCTAACCTGGGACCCTTTGGTCCTCAGGCCAACACTCTACCCACTGAGCCAAACTGGCTAGGGCAGGGGGCCTAATCTTTATGATACTATGAAATCATATATTCCAATTTTGTAGATATAATATATGAATACTAACTCTGTTGCCTTTTCTAATAGTATTCCTACTTTTAACTGTGATACTAGTGTAAATTCTGGCTTCTGAAACAGTTTCTTTTTCTTGGAAATTAAAGTAGCCGATCAACTTTTATAGATCCCAAAATTATTTACTAAAGAAAAAGATAGTAAAATTAAGGCAGACAGTGAAATTAATATAAGTGTACAAGAAATCCCTTCCTTAATAATAAAGGTAATATAACTAGTGCTATGGACCAACATTGGTGAGAATAAGACCACCAACTCCAATGAGGTATTAAGCAGCAAGCGAGGTTTTATTGAGCTGGCCAACTGGCTGCAGTGCCAGCCCCTCACCGAAGTGAGGACTGACACTGCAGCCCCAACCAGATGCAGAAGCAAGCTTTTATTCACAAAAAACACAAAAAGATGATGCACAAAGTTTGTTGCTCTATTTCTCAACACAAGACACAGACTCATAAGTTTTGGCTAGAGCATGACTATTTCCTTATCTCTGGTAGTAGCAGTAAGTCCTACTGAGCTGCAAACGAGCTGGGGCAAGTTGACCTTTACTTTCCCTACTGGTCTTTACTGGAATCAAATCCTTGATTCAGCATCCTCCTCTAAGATATGAAACTGAGGAGGCATTTGCCCTGAATAGTTTCTAGGTAGCAGGATGGTAGTGTCACAGACTTTAGCATAGGGGAAGGAGGTTAGAGGGTAGTTGGTAGGTAAGACACAAGTCCCTGTCACTGGGACATCCTCTAAAGTGATAGTCTGTGACCCCAAAGGCATAGTCCATCTGGAAGTCCCTCTATATGTGTGGCTTGAGGCTATCAGGGTCATGTCGCTTCACCCAGACCAGATCCCCTGGAGCGTAGATGGGATGAGCCATGGGTGACTGCTTCTGGTCCTCTTTATGTGCTGCCTGCACCAGCCAGCGGACTGACATGGAACAGTTCTGGAGTGCCTGTAAGGACTTAATCAAATTACGGGTAGACAACTGGGCAAGCCCCTCTTCCCATAAGTGGGGAAGAAGGGGTGGTGGTCTGCCAAACATGATTTAGTTCTTGGGGATATGGCTAGTAGTACCTACTGGTCTTAGGGCAGCCTCCCGGGCTGCTTTGTCTGCAGCCTAGTTCCCTCTTATTTCTGGGGAGTCCCCTTGTCTTACATCATAGAGGTGGAAAGACTTAGTTACATCTGATAGTGCCAGTTGGCCCTTCGTCCTTGCTCTGCTCATGTCTGTCTAACTGCCTACTGTATTACCTCAAGGATCCTGGCTCTGAATTCTTTCCGGGGAAAATGGCCATTGAATTTCTCTTCTGTAGCTGCTTCGTGCTGAGGTGAGTCAGAAGTTTCTCTCAGAGCCAAGAGATCCTTGCTGTCTGAGGGACTATGAGGCCTGGGCACAGAAGGAGGTGGGCTTGTGACCAGGAGGAGACAAACTGTAACAAATGGTCCGGTGGAAGGGAAAGAAAACATTTCAGTTTTAATAACCTCTATTGAATTTCCTTAAAATTACCCCTCTGAGAGCCAAATCAAGACCACTTTATCTATTGTATTTAATTTGGCCTGATTGTTTGCATAAACACAACAAGAATGGTTATTGACTACCTTTGCTGGAATTTCGTGATTGAATCTTGATGTGCCCCATAGGACCAGGAAGCCAAGTCACCCAGCTGCCATCAGGCCTGCCTGCAATATCTGTTGAATTAGGTGAATTCCTCACCTGCAGTGGCTCTACCCGGGCCCATTTTCCTTGCTTTAAGGTCCTTCTCAGGAGCCCTCCTACTCCTCGCGGCCCAGAGTATGTGGGGGTCCCACAGGGACACAGAGGTGCCCTTATTGCTCCCCTTCTACTCTGACCAACCACTAGCGATGGTAGGGTATGGCCATGATGCTCCAGCGTCAGCTATTTTTAGGGCCGGTACCAAGCAAGATACTAGGCTTTCTCCTTGGCACTTACTGGCATTAAGTCTTTAAAACATGATACTCCAGTCAAAGTTTTCAGTCAATAAAACCACTATTGGAAATCAATCTTATTGAATTTATGCAAAGAAATGTATTGCCATGATTTATTAAGCATTGCCAAATTTTGGAGGAATTATATAAGGAGAAAAATACATTGACCTGCTTTAAGATCTTCTGATTTTCCTTGCCAGTTTTTTTTACTCTCTAGAGTTATAATAAAATAGTAACTGTTGGATTTCTTTTATCAATCCCCCTAAGTACTTTGGCATAGCTATTTACCCTCTGTTTAGGGAGGCAGAATGTAAATTATTTACTCTTCCTGGCTTACTGGCCTGTATCATTTCCTTTTAATATCCTTTCAACATTTTTCTTCTCCTTCTTATTATATACACAACCTTTATAAATTTCATACTTTCAAATTAGTCTTTAAATCTTCTTTCTATATCCTTTAAAAATGCATAACCATGCCTCAGACCTTCTACTCAGTAATTCCTTATTCTTAGAAACCTCAATCCTTTAATGATTACTATAAAGTAAACAGCCAGCATTTCTTAGATTAACCTTTATGAAATTTCAAGTATATTGTATCAGTCTAATTTAGTATTGGAAGGGTTAAAGAGAACAAAACAGGGCAGACAAAAATTTACTGTGCTTAGTAGCAGCTTGCGGCCTTGAGTCCAGCATAGCTCAGATAAGTAAAAATCAACAAAAAACCATCTCTCCCTGCCCTCCCTGCCGACCTCCCCCTTTTCTGCATTAAGCATTTACTTTGTCCTTAGTTGCTCTCCCTCCTAGGTTTTTTCTTCTTTACTCTAAGCCCAAGAGGCCCACATCCCTCTCCTCCTTTATTATTCCTGATCTCCCTGACCATCCCCTGCCCCCAGCCTAGGGCTCCTCCATCTCAGCAGGATGAGAGCCTATTACTCTATCTAGGGAATCTTACTACCATTACCCCATCTTACACCCGCTCCAGAGCAGTTTTCGGCTCTCTTCCTCCCACAGTCAGAGCGGATGCTGTCCCCAACAGAGACCGACTGTAAATCAAAAGCATTAAATACCATATCCGTAAGCTCCAGCTTTCTTCTTGAAGTCCTGAAAATTCTTAAGAAAACATTTCAGCAGGGAGCACATAGAAGCAGAGGACCCTTGTCCTATTTTGACAACAAAGACCAAGACAACAAAGACCAGACAGACAAGCCCTGTGCAATCGAAAGTCACACTTGCCAGATGCTGTGGCCACTGTCGTGGTCACCAGCTGGAATCGGGAGGTAGTGCTGTGTCCAGCCCTTCGCTTGACTCCCCACTGTGAGATCTCACCCCAGACGCCTCCAGACCTTACCTCCTGCAGGATTTTTCAATAAGTCCTCGCTGCTTGCCCAGCGGTGGATCGGGGAGAGCCTCCTGCTCTGGTTATGGGGTCCCTCTCAACCCTGCCAGGTATCTCGCTGGTGCCTCCAAATGTTGGTCCACAACACTAGCTTCTTCTGTGAGTATTTACTATGTGCATGACACTGTGTTAATTTTTTTGTATGAAAGCTTATAAAGAAATTTGCCATAAGGTGTAAGATGCCTTATTTGTCCTCTGTTTTATATTCATTATCTCATGAGATAGATGTCATTTTTCTTATTATCTTACAGAATAGAAACCAAGGCTTACAGAAGTTAAGCAACTTGTTCAAGGTCAAGTAGTTGTTGGGCTTCGTAACTAAAAGCTATTGGCCTTGGCAGTTTTACTGTGCTTCTTCAGTAAAACCGGAACTTCTGAAATATACCTATCTCTACTTTCCTAGAGACTAGAAGAGATAATATAATAAACATGACAATTGCCCTCTAAGAAAAAAAGACCGAAAGGAGATGTGCAACACGTTTTCAGATTCTTTAATTCCTCAGAGCTAAATGCATATACCCAGTTAACTCAAGTTGTTTTTTTAACTTCCTTCTCTCTGAGGCCATTACTTTTCCTATATTGAGTATTCCATAGTGAGAACTTGAATGTTATTCTGTAAGACTTTGCTCTCCCTGCTACTTTTTATTTTAAAACTCCCTTAGTTTCATTCTTTTCTAAGTTTATATGCTCAAATTTCTGTTATTAAAATAATCTTTAAAGCACCTTTGCTCATGCTCTTCATGGCCTCTTTCTAAGTGGTTGTCATTAGTGGATCACAGATGGGAAAAGAGTTGTAGATTATAATATGTGGCTATTTTGCAAAGTCAAATAAAATAATACATAAACAAAATAACATATCACATCTTTTGCATTTCATTTCACCACAATTATAAAATGAGCAGAATCGTATTTCAAAGGACATGTTTAGAAGGGTTCTATGCTAAACATTCTTCAGATAAGGTCTTTCCTTTTAACAAAAATCATTAGCCTATTTACCCTTGAATTGTAGGTTTATCATATATGTCATATATTAATTAGAATTTTGTGATATTTCTGATTTCATATACGTTTTAAAAATGTATTGAGTTTTTTTTTCTCTGTAATTTTACATGCTATGATTTTGTTAGGTTTTTGTGTGTGTGTGTGTGTGTGTGTTTTTTCATATGGATTCTTTAAAAAAAAGTTTGCCATATGGCTCTAGCCAGGTAGCTTAGTTGGTTGGAGTGTCAACCTGTACGCCAAAAGGTTCACTTCTTGGTCAGGGCACGTACCTAGGTTGCAGGTTCTATCCCCCCTCTAAAAATCAGAAAACATACCTCAAGGTGAGGATTTAAAAAAAAAAACAAAGAAGTTTGCCATATGGTAAAACATGCCTTATTTATCTTGTAACTATACCATTTTAATTAATTGTGTCAAATTAACATTTAATTCACTTATTCTACTAAAATAATAGTATTAAGAGGTATTGTTAATCTAAGGTTGTAATTTGTTGTTGTTAATCCTCTCCTGAGGATATTTTTCCATTGATTTTTAGAGAGAGTGGAGAGGGGGGAGGGAGGGAGGGACAGGGGAGGCGAGAGAGAGAGAGAGAGAGAGAGAGAGGGAGAGAGAGAGAGAGAGAGACATCAATGTGAGAGAGACCTGAAATCTACGTATGTGCCCTTGACTGGAATTGAACTTATGACCCTTCAGTGGATAGGCTGACATTCTAACAACCACTGAGTCACTCCAACCAGGACAGATTAGAATTATTTTTGAGTGTCATCTTTTATTTGTAAGCTAATACAAAGAATCATTTTGTCAAATCAGATTCATATGTTAGAGATATTACCTAGAATCCACCTTTACTGATCATTTCAAGGATATATGCAATCAGGAGGCACAGGTAGAGCAAGGATAGATTTGGGACTCTGATTCCACAGGTCCTTCCTTTCTACATCAGACATGCACTTTCTTGCCCAGATGGATGAAAGTAGGAAGTCTAGTTACTATCTCATCACAGAGGGAGTTTAGATTTTGAAGCTTTTCCATTCTGCACCCCAAGGTTGTATAGCTTAGGTAATATTCTCAGCATGCTATACCTTAGAAATCCTTAGATTCTAGGTTTGTGTACTGTAAAGTTCCTTAACTAGGGAAAGAAACATTCTTCAGATAAGGCCTTTCCTTCTAACAAAAATCATTAGCCTGTTTACCAGGAGGATCAGTTATCAGCATATTAACAAATAGATTAAACTCCATCACCTACTTATACTTGAGTTTCCTCCCAGTAAAGAAGTAATTGCCCAGGACACTGGTTTTAATTCTTCTCTCTCTGATTTGTAAGTCTTCCTTTGACTTTTCCCCCTTCTTTTGTTATATCTCTCTCCAATGTTTTGGAAACTATTTTAAACCTGGAGAAAAATTATAATGCTACAATGTATAGTAGTAATACATTGTATCACATCTAGTTTGTCCCTTTATTGGTGATGCAAGTTCCAATCACTTGGTTTAAAGCAGGGTGGGGAACCTCTTTGCTGCCGAGGGCCATTTGGGTATTTGTAACATCATTTGTGGGCCATACAAAATTATCAACTTAAAAATTAGCCTGTTATATTTGGTCAAACGTTTAATTAACTCACCTCTAATGCCTTGAAAGGGCCAGAATAAATGATTTTGTGGGCTTTATATGGCCCAGCCCTCAGGCCAGCAGTTCCTCATCCCTGGTTAGATGTTATCTGCCAGATGTCTCCATTTTCCTGTTGGCAGTTACTAAGTAACTAGAGCTCCGGTGCACGAAATTCGGCATGGGCGGGTCCCTAGGCCTGGCCAGTGATCAGGGCCGATCAAGATTCCTGCCTTTCTGCCTCCTCCTTCCCTCGCCACCCACATCTGCCACCACCCATCCCCAGTTCCCTGGCCCAAATCTGCCCATTGGGACCTGCTGGCCAGGGGGAGGGACTGGGAGGTTGGCCGACAGGCCCTGATCAGGCAATCGGGGCCTGCTGCCCAGGGGGAAGGGCCAATTTCAACCACGGCAGGTGAGTGGCAGGCCAGTTGGGGCCTGCCAGCTGGCGGAGGGATCCAGGAAGTGGGTCACCTGCTCCAAGGAGGGAGCTGGCCCTTGGTCTGCTGCCACTCACCCCTGGTTCCCCATTTCAGCCTGGGGGCCCAACCCAGATCAGGTGAAAGGGAGGGAGGGATCAAGAGGGAGAGAAAGATCACGAGGTTGGCCGGCTGGCCCTATTGGCGAATGGGCCAGGGGCCTGGGGATAGCTTCTGTGTTGAGCATCTGCCCTCTCATGGTAAGTGCGCATCATAGCGACCAGTCAATCTGGTTGTTGTTCCAGTAGTTTCATCATAACAGTTGCGTAGGCTTTTATATATACATAGATATGTGAGGTAATAATTTGAAACTGAATAGTCTCTTGTCTTTAACCCAGTGACTGATGCTTTGTGACTTAATCAGTTAATTGTTTCTCTTTTTCTGTTGGAATTTTTTATTTCTCTAAATAAGATTTTAATTCGTTAAGAGGTTTTTAATTTCTTTTTTATAATATTGAGGATAGTGCTAATAGCCATTTTTCTCTATGGAGTATGGGTTCTTGACTACCTGCAGGAGAGATTTCACAACAAGATTCTAGGTGATTTTGAAGTATGTTTATTAAAGCTGGAGACAGTGAAACTGAGGAAGGGCTTAGGATAGAAGAAGCAACAGGAGAAAGACTAGGCAGAGCTGCTTTGACTCTCTAGAAACATTATGAGAAAGAAGTGAGCCAAGGAGGTGCTGCTTCTAGCTCACTGGAGAGTTGGGGAACAGGAGGCTTTCGGGACAGGGTCATGGGGTTAGCCCAGGAAATGCAGCCACTGTCCATTGCTTCCCTGGTTGCAAGTCTCATGGGGTCCTTTAGAATTAAGGAGATGGCAGGCCTGTGGGGAAAGAGAAAGGTGTGGGTGTGTTCCTAGGAGGGAGCGTACACAAGTTTTGATAATCTTAATGTATGCTGCCATTTAAATTTTTAATGTTAATCTTTTTATTGTGTATTTCTGGAGGATTATGATGTAGTTGAATGTAAAAATGAGAGAAAACTTTGTATAGCAACTACAAACCTGTGTTTTGTAAGTATTGTGAGAGGCGTGAATGATACTGTTAATCCACAAAGATAGTAAGAGAATAGCTGCTAATAGTCTGAAAATTGAATAAAGCTGTTTTAGTACTTGACAGTTTGAATTTTTCAGCTATGTGACTGTAGTTATGAACTGGATTAATTATTTGCAATAGTCTTCAGCGCAGTTGGAACAGAGCACTGTTCTTCTTGAGATATGTTTGCCTATGTTTTTGTTAGAACATATAAAATCTTACCTAACACCATGCGCATAGGCCAAAAGAAGAAAAACAAACTAAAAAGTGGAATGAGTATGAAAAGTACAAAACTGAATTCTAAGGCTTGGAATTCAGGTTATAAACTTGGACCTCTGTAGGCTTTAGTTTCTTATCCACAAAATTAGGATGATTGCGTAGATTTTTTTAAGTCATTTGCTCCCGTGTCCTATTCTTTAATCTCAACCAGATTGTAGTTTACTACCTTTGCTACCTGCTCTTTCAATCATGAGCAAAAAATGTAGGCTTTTTAGCTTCTCAGTGAAACAATATTTTTGTTTTGAAGTAGTTTAATTGAAATATATGTTTTATTTACAAAGCAATGATTGACATGTTTTTACATATCATTACAGGTTTACGCCACTTAAATACTAGTTTACTAAATCAGCAATTTCTTATTCATTTTATTGAGTTGACAGGGTAAGGACCTTTCTAGATGTTTACTCTTTGAAACATCTAACTTTTTATACTGATAATAATTTTCTTTAGATATAGAAATCTTCTTTGCCTTAATGAGGAGGCATGATTTTTGGTATTTAAAAAATAACATGTAATGAAACTTTCTAAAAACTTGCATAGGTCTGTGTTTCTTCACAGTCATCCCAAACTGATAGTTGGTTCTTATTGGTCCAATGCTTTCTTCTTTTCCTATTCAGGGCCAAAACCTGTTAATGTGCTATGTCTCTTTCTTTTTCTTCTTTTATTACTTACTAGGGGCCCGGTGCACGAAATTCGTGCATGGGGGGGGAGGGTGGGGGTCCCTCAGTCCAGCCTGCCCCCTCTCACAGTCTGGAACCCCTCAGTGGATGTCCTATGATGGCCCCAGTCTGCCAGGCGCCTTTTGTGTGTGTATGTGTGTGTGTGTGTGTGTGTGTGTGTCACCACTGGGGACCTGCCCCCAGCCACATCTGAGGCTCAGAGCAGTCCTCCTGTGTGTGTCTACCTCCTGGGGGCCTGCTCCCAGGCTTGGAGCAGGCACCCCCTCTATGTTAATCTCTCAGACTCTTGCCCTCCCTTGCATGTTGTTCTCTTTTTTTGAACTGTGGCCAGGGCTGGGTGCTGCCTGCCTCCCAAGCTTGCCTACTGCCCATCTTCCTCCAGCTACCAGAAAGCAGGGAAAAACCCGCCTCGTGCTCAGGCCAGCCTTTTCCTGCTCCCTGATCCCCAGAAGGGATCTGGGGAGCTGCCAAGCAAGCCCCCAGCCCCCAAGAGCTTGCTTTCCCGCTCCCCAGTGCCCCCCAAAGGGCCTGGGGAGCCGCCAAGCAGGCCGCCAACTCTTTCCCACTCACCGGTCCCCTGCTGCCTTCCTTTCCCACTCCCTGGTGCTGCCAAGGTGTCTGGGGAGCCGCCAAGCAGGACCCCTCGGCCCCTGCAGCCCTGCTTTCCTGCTCCCCAGTGTCCTGCAAAGGGCGTGGGCAGCTGCCAAGCAGGCTGAGACGCCCCCGCTGCCTCTTTCCCACTCACCAGTACCCTGCTGCCTTGCTTTCCCATTCCCCTGTGCCCCACAAAGGGCCTGGGAAGCCGCCAAGCGGGCCCCTGACCCCCACTGCCTCTTTCCCACTCCCCGGTGCCCTCCAAGGGGCCTGGGCAGCCGCCAAGCAGCTGAGATGCCCCGCTGCCTCTTTCCCACTCACCGGTACCCTGTTGCCTTGCTTTCCCGCTCCCTGGTGCCCCGCAAAGGGCCTGGGGAGCCGCCAAGCAGGCCGCCAACCCTGCTGCCTCTTTCCCACTCACCAGTCCTGGGTCCTGCGCTGTTCCGCCCTGCAGCTGCTCTGAGCACTCGGGAGGTCCCTCAGCCCCGCCTGTGCCCTCTCACAGTCTGGGACCCCTCTGGGGATGGCCACCTGCTAGCGTGCCTGACCAGCCTGGGTGAGGGGCTGATGGCTGTGTGCAGGCTGACCAAGCCCCCCAGGAACGTCCCTCACCCCACTGGGTTGTGGCCGGCGTGGGTGACGGGCTGATTGGCACTTTCAGGCTTTAAGGCTGCCCACAGCTCCCATTGACCCAATGTCCCAGCAAGGCTGGCTGGACGCAGGTTCTGGGGTTTATCTTCTATAATTGATACACTGTTCCTTTAAGCTGGCCTAGGAAGCCTCCTCTCTGCTTCACCTCACAGAGTCTATAATGCAACAATGTTATTCTTAGACTCAGGCCAGGCCTGCTGTTTCCTTCAGCTCCCAAGGATTCTATGATTATTATTTTGTTGCAAAAATGTGTTTTGGTTGAGCCAGGATAGCGGAGCGGAGCGGGCGGCAGTTTCACTTTTACTCCTGCTGCAATGGAAGCTGCCGTTTACTCCATGAGTGGCGGCCTCCATGTTGGCTGGGCTAATTTGCATAAAGCCGCTCTGATTGGCTGGTGGGCGTGGCTTACCCCATCCCGGAGAAACAGTTAATTTCAATATTACACTTTTATTAGTTAAGATTCCTTGTTTCACCTATAGCTTCAAACTTTGCCCTTAACTGGGTGTTAGTCAGCTAATAAACTAGTTTATGCCTTAAAACCCATCATCATCCTTTAACAGCCTCTTAGCTTCTTCCTTTCCCCTTATTAGAATAACATCTTTACCTCCAATAGCATAACCACTGGGAACTGGACCTCCTCACTTTCCATTCCCTCAGCAGCTCACTTAATTTATCTACCTGCCTGTTCATCAATGACCCTGAATAAGATTCACACTGACTCTTAGATGCTGTTGTCCCCCCAAAGTTCTCTTTAACATGGCTACTTGCATTTTTGAAGGTCTGTATTCTTTTAACTTTCACTTGAGGATATTTTTCCCATTGATTTTCAGAGAAAATGGAAGACAGAGAGAAAGATAGAGAGAAATATTGATGTGAGAGAAACACCAGGGCCCAGGCTGGGGAGGAGCCTTCAACCAAAATATATGCCCTTGACCAGAATCGAACCCAGGACCCTTTGGTCCACAGGCCAACATTCTATCCACTGAGTCAAACCAGCTAAGGCAGGCTGCACTCTTATATTCAACTCCACTTAATGCTTTTAGGTGCACCCAAAACTTAACATTTTATATGATTCACGGAGCTAAGTTAAAAAGCATGGTTAAGGTGGGGTTTCTTATGAAACCTGAGGGCAAGCACTGAATTTTAACCTCAGCAGGGATGAGAATAGGATCTGAGATTCTCAGAAACTCGGGTAGTTCTGTTTGTGTGTTTCTTTCCTGCTCCTTTTTCCTCCATTTTGTGCTTCATCTCTGCTTTTCCTCATCTTCCTCCTATCCTGCCCACTCTGTTTTCTTTCACTCCCCTTCTCTCTGACTTTCCAAACAGCTCTCATTCCTTAGGTATTTCCAAGGTCACAGTATAGTGGCAACCTCAGCCCACACTGACTCAAGTCCTTGGACCATCTTGGGTTAGATGTCTATCACTGATCTAAGTCTAATCAGCTGTGGCATTGGAGTATTAAGAGACAGGTGATGGGTTGTAAAGAAAAGAAGATGGATAAGGAGATAATCCAAATGAAGTCAGTACCTGATTATAGATTCTAACATTTTGTTCCTCACCAGCCACACTCTAATCAGATGTTCTTCTCTTCTATTCCTGACTTTGGTTTTAACACTATCATTCATCTAGTTTCCTAAGCCAGAAGTCTAGGAATTGTTTTGAATTCCCTTCTCCCTTACCTAATTTCTATTCTCATATCTTGTGCTTCACTAAGATCTGTTATTTTTATCTTCTAAATATGTAACCACTTCTTAGTTCAGGTTCTTATTATTTCTCACTTGTACTTCCTGCCTTAGGTATTACCACACTTCAAATCACATTCTGCACTGTAACCAGTGACCTTTCTAAAATGCAGATTTGATCAAGCTTCTGTCCTGCGGGGCATACAAGGCCCTTTGTGATCTATACTCCAGATACCTTTTTTCTCCAATTACACTATCTACCTATCCCATGCTTTTTGTATCAGCTATGATTTATCAACCTCAAACATACCAATCTATTTCTTGCCTACTTGCATTTTTACACATAGCACACCACTCCCATCTGAATAAAGACTCTCTTTGTACGTCAGCAGCTTTACTTTACTTCTTATGTTACTTGCTCTAGGAAACTTTCCCTGACACAATCACTCTGCCCTGAAAAGAATTATTCACCACATCTTCTATACAGCGCCTTACCCTTCTTATATTTCTACTATCATATTGAATGAATCTGCTTTCATGCCATTCCTACTACTCACAGAGACCTTCTTTAGAAAATACATTGTTTTACTCAATTCTTTGTCCTCAACACCTGGTAACGTGTCAGGTGTATGATAAATGATGCTGCCTGGCTAGCAGACTGACATTTAATGTAAGATTTCTTATTTTTATTGTCATATGTAGAATGTTGAGGTTGCTCTGAGTCTCAATATATCAGTAGAATATTACTGAACTATTACTAAGAAGAGTCTCTAACCAGAGTTGTTTTTGTGTTTTAGTTGGTTTAATCTTAAATGTCAGAAATAGAAAAATGGATAGGCTCTTCATTTCATAGTCACCTTTGGCCAGTTCTATACGGCCATTTAATTTCTAAATCATTTTTTTTTTAAAGAACAACTTTTATTGCTTCTTAAGGCAGAACAAGATGCCCTGATTTAATATTCTTTTGTACTCAGCTTGTGACATTTGAAATGATCAACAGGAAGTCATAGTGGTGTTTTAAAAGATCATTATATATATACTGCTCTCCTCAGACACATGAAACATTTAGAGACAGATCATCATGTTGGAATTCTAGTTTATTTTCTGGCATATGGTTTCTACAACTTTAAGCAAGTATATTGAATAAGTCCTCTAACCTTAAGCAGTAGGGGGTCATGATTTTCACTGTAGGCTGTGTTGATATAAAGATGTTATATCAAGCATATGGTGGCCTTAAAATATCTTTATATTTTAAATTAAGAGCAGTTGTGACAAATAAAAAATGATATGCACCTCCTGGTTTTAAAACTACTTGATTCTACTTGAAAACAGGAAAAGTTATAGATCCTTGTTGACAAAAGTGGTGAAAATGCTATTACCATTTACTCAGTCATTATACACACCTAATTTTAAAATAAACTGATTTTGGAATTGTTTCAGTTCAGATAAACTTCAGAGGCTTCTGAGTATGTGAATAGGAATTAGTGTGAGAACAGGAAGTGAAAAAGGATTATCACATGAGCTTTTGGTCAAAAATGTTTTTTATCTCTGTTTTATTTTGATTTTTTTTTTTAAGTTTTGTAATTCTGCAAATTTGAACTTACAACCTTGGCGGAATGTTCCTCCTAATTGTGCAAGTATCCAAAGTCCTTTTCAACTGTTAATTCAAAAAATTTGGACAACCAATACTACTATCATAATGTTAGCATGAAATAATGTGGTGATTGAGAAAAGAGGCAAATATTACAACATAGTTTGTTTGAAACACACAGTGGGAGACACAGAGTCCTAGAGAAGGCAGCAATAAGAACAATAAATAACTGGTCTAGAAAATGGGCTTTTCTTTTTTATTTAACTGGGATGTCACCTGAATTTGGGGTTAAACAGAGACACATTATTTTTAAATGTTTATACTCATGCCCAGCCTGTGTGGCTCAGTTGGTTGAGCGTTGGCCCATGCACCAGGAGGTCACCAAGAGGTCACCAGTTCGATTTCTGGTCAGGACACATGCCCAGATTTTGGGTTCCATCCCCAGGAAAGAGTATGCAGGGGGCAGCCAGGACATGCAGGGGGCAGGCAATAGGTTTCTCTTTCATCAATGTTCCAATCTCTCCCTATCATTTTCTCTCTCTGAAATAAATTTAAAAATATAAATAAACAAACATTTATACTCACTAACATGCCCACATATTTTACATTGTTAGATTTCTTTTGTAATCCCCCCCCCATATCGTAGAATAGCTAATGTTAGTATTTTGCTACTCAAAGTATTAATATCTTGTGACACAAGAGAAACTCAAGTGCTCAATTTTTTTTTTCTTAAGCATGAAGTTTATTCTGTTTTCTCTACCTGCTATTAAATTATAAGAATGGTTCTTTGGCAGTTTGCAGTGAAAATGTATACTTTACTTACATTCTTGCCCTTCTTCTGTATAAAAACTAACCAAACCCTTCCAAAGGTATATTAAGGTAAGAAAATAAGGAGAGATCTTCACTTTTTCAATTCTTAATTTCTGGTGGAACTCAATATATTAAAATAGAACTTGTGGGTTTTAGTTGTCATTAATAATTCTGTTGTTCACTATCTAAGATAGCATGCCAGTTTATTAACGATCACATATCTCTTAAGACTCGTAAAATTTGCAACCAGAAAAGAAAAAGAAAAACTACAAATTAAAAAATATATATAGGAATTTCAAGAATAGCTATTACAAATTCCATATTATATGTTCAGGCTAGTTAAATAAATTTTAATTTAGTACCTCTTATGTTTATAGATTAATAGATTTCTGCTACCAGGAAACATACTTTTCTGTAGGAAATAAGCATATGAGTCTCTCTGTGATATATACTATTCTCATATTATAATCAGAGTTTCAGGAACCTAGAGAAGGGATTAGTTAATTGACAGGATTTAGGGGAGACCTTACAGAATGGGAAGCACTGGGTTGGAACTTGAAAAATACATATGATTCTGCTTTGGAAAAGGCAGTCTAGGTAAATAGAGCACACCGAGAAGAAAGTATACAGATCTGAAAATACTTGGTGTGATTTGGAAGAGCTGCTCAGTACTTAACTTCTTTTACAGTATTTAGCACATTAAAGTATATTTATTTCTTTAAATGTCTCCTCTTTTGAGGGTAGAATGTTGTCTTTTTATCTCCAGTGCTTAGTGTACTAAGTGTTGTAAAGCAGCCATTTAGCAAGTATTTCTTCAGTAGACAGTGTCACGACTGGAATATGGAATGGATAGATGACCAAAAGGTTAAAGATAGTGGCTTAATGGTAGATGAGATTACTATTTAAAACCTTTAGGAAATATAGATGATGAAAAGTTTTTAAGTAGTCTTATGTATTATCTAGAAAGATACATTTGAAGGAGAGTGGAGGATTGATTGGAGGGGACATAACTGATTAGGAAGCAATGACTGAATTACTTTTTCCATGCACTAATGAGACATCTATTAAGCCTATTTTTATGGAATGTAATATGCATTGTAATTCATTGTTCTTGCTCTGCAAAAGTATGATACTATCAGAGAAAGGCTGGTATGCACACTTTTAAGAGCAGACTAAGTTGAGAGGTGCTTTGAAAATTTTAGAAGAATAAGAAGTTGTTGCTAGCTAATTATCAGGGATGGTTTCCTGGAAAAGGAGACAGTTAAGTGAAAAATATTAATGTTACTGATTTACCAAATTGATATATGAGTTCCTCGATAGTCTTTAAGTGAACCCCCGTTAGATAGCAAGGATATCGTTTAATGCAACAGCTTCACATCCCAGACTTATATGTTATTTATAGCACGAGGAAGCTCAACGTCAGATGTAAAAGCATTGCTAATAAACAATTTAATGGTGATTTTAGTTATTAATTACTGAGCACCTACTCTGTGCCAGGCTCTGTGCTACAGCATACATATACAAGAGTGGGTGAAAGTAGGTTTACAATTGTTCACATGAAAAATAATACAAGAATAAATAGTAATATAAGAATAAACTGTTTCACATACTCACAACTATACACCTACTTTGCCAACCCCTATATTGTTTGTAATCTTCATAGTATTTTTTCAAGGCTCCTATTTAGCCTCATTTTACTGATGTGCAAACTAGGGATTTACAAATTAATTGTTCTGCCCGAAGTTACACTACTAGAGTATAGCTAAAGCCAGAATGCAATACAAACCTGTCTGAATCAGTAGCTCATATTCTTAATACTCTACAAACCTAACCTCTCTTACTTTAAGTATTAAGTTCCCAATTTTATCAAGAATAATTAGGTATTATAAAGAAATGTGCTTTTTCTAGAAGAAAAAAAGAAGAAATGTGCTTTTGCATTGTAATTTTAATGTTCATTATTAAATGAAAAGTAAAAATAATGAAATGATTTGTCATCATTGCCTCTTGGGGACAAAATTGAATTTATTTATAATTTGACATAATTAGAATAGTTGGACCTTCCTAAAAATAGAACACCTGGTTATCTAAAAGGATTTTGTTTGTGCATTTAACATTTAGAAGTAATATCTGGAAGCTAAATAACAAAATTACCAATTCCTGAGGTGCCATGACTTAGTAGTTATGATTTGGTTTCTGAGCATTTCCATTCCTTGCTGCATTTGGCATACTTTAAACAAATTTGAGTGTAACATTATTCTAGTATTAATTGATATAGACTCTTTAAGCTATTTGCATGTGGAGATACATTCAGTGGCAAGAACTAAAAGTAATTCCCTTTTTAAAAAGGAATAAGATAGGATTGTCTGCTTTCACCATTCTTATTCAACATAGTTCTGGAAGTCCTAGCCACAGGGATAAGACAAGAAGAAAAAATAAAAGGTGTCCAAATTGGAAAGGAAGAACTTAAACTGTCATTATTCATAGATGGCATGATATTGTACATAGAAAACCCTAAAGATGCCACCAAGAAGCTACTAAATTTAATAAATGAATTCAGCAAAGTAGCAGGATACAAAATTAATATCTGGAAATTGATGCCACTTTTATAAAACAACTAGAGGCCCGGTGCATGACATTCGTGCATTGGGGGGCGGGAGGGAGATGTCCCTTAGCCCGACGTGCACCCTCTCCAATCTGGGAGCCCTCAGGGGAGCCCTCTCCAATCTGGGAGTTTGTCTGTCTTTGCAATCATATGAGCGAATTGTCTGAGACCCCCCAACTCAGTTTGGTTTGTTGCTCACAGAATAATAGAGGCATTTTTTTTCTTTGCTTCATTGGTGGAGATTTCCTGGAAGTTGTAGGATATCTTCCCTTTAATTTTTCCTAGACACTCTGATTTTACTTATGTCTCTCACCTTTGCTTTCCCTTCATCCCTCACCGCAACAGTAACTTGCTCCAGGCTCACTTTGCTCTAGTGTCTAAGAGATCTGTATGCCACCAGAACTATGATTCCCAGCATTCCTGGTGCTCCCGGTGCTCTGGGCTTCTGCTTCCAGTACTGGAGCTGGCGCCAGAATTCCTGGTGCTCCCTGCCATCTTGGTTTTCCCTTCCTGCTCTGTCTCTGTCCCATGGCCTCCCACTCTGCCAAGTCCTCGAAACCGCCAGCTCTCCCTCTCTGCTCTCCATCCGGCAGCTTGGGGAACCAAGTTCCCCAAGCCGCTCCACTCTCTGCCGGCTCTCCTGCTCTGCTCTCCACCTGGTGCCTGTGTATGTAAATTAACCTGCCTTCTTTGTTGGGTTAATTTGCATACTCCTGATTGGCTGGTGAGTGTAGCAGAGGGATGGTTAATTTACATGTTTTTCTTTTATCCTATAGGATAATGAGCTCTTAGAAAGAGTAACTAAAAATAACTAAAAAAAAAAAAAAAAAAAAAAAAAAAAAAAAAAAAAAAAAAAAAAAAAAAAAAAAAAAAAGGCATTTACTATTGCAAAAACAAAAAATTGAAAAAAAAGATACCTAGGAATAAACTTAACCAAGGATGTAAAAGTCTTGTACTTAGAAACTATAGGACATTGAAAAAAGAAATAGAGGAAGGTACAAAATAAGTGGATGCTTACACTGTGTTCACGGTTTGGAAGAATTAACATCATTAAGAGATCCATGTTATCCAAAGCAATCTATAGATTCAACACAATTCCTATTAAAATATCATTAGCATATTTCACAGATCTAGAACAAATATTCCAAAAATTTATATGGAACAAAAAAAGACTCCAACGGCTATCTTGAGAAAGAAGAGCAAAGTTGGAAAATCACAATACTGGATATCAAACTATACTACAAAGCCATTGTAATCAAAACATCCTGGCACTAGCACAAGAATAGGCACATAAATCAATGGAACAGAATAGAGACTCCAGAAATGGACCCATGCCAATGTGGTCAATTATTGTTTGGCAAAGGAAGCAAGAGCATACAATGGAGTAAAGACAATCTCTTCAAAAAATGGTGTTGGGAAAACTGGATAGCTACATGGAAAAAAATGAAACTAGACCATAAATTTAACATATACAAGAATAAACTCAAAAATAGGTAAAAACTTAAATGTAAGACGTGAGACCATAAAAATCTTAGAAGAAAACAAAGGCAGTAAAATCTCAGATTTCTCAAGAAGCAAAATTTTTACCAATACTTCTCTTAGGGCAAGAGAAACAAAAGGAAAAAAATAAACAAATGGGACTACATCAAGTTAAAAGGTTTCTGCACAGCAAAAGAAACCATCTACAAAATGAAAGGGAACCCACTGTATGGGAGAACATATTCGCCAATGATATATTTGATAAGGGGTTAATTTCCAAAACATATAAAATACTCATACAACTCAACAAAAGGAAGACAGTCTAATTTAAAAATGGGTATAAGATCTGAATAGACACTTCTCCAAAGAGGACATACAGATGGCCAAGAGACATATGAACAAATGCTCAACTTCCCTAATGATCAGAGAGATGCAACTTAAAACTACAATGGGGTGCCACCTCACACTTCCCAGAATGACTGCCATCAATAAACAAGTGCTGGTGCGGATGTGGGGGAAAGAGTGCCCTAGTACACTGCTTCTGGAAATTCAACCTGGTGCAGCCACTATAGAAAACAGCATTGGGAGTCTTCAAAAAATAATAAATGGAACAGCCATCCCACTTCTGGGAATATATCCTAAGAATTCTGAAACATCAATCTGAAAGAATAAATGTACCTCTATGTTCACAGCAGTGTTATTTACAATAGCTAAGATCTGGAAATGGCCCAAATGCCCATCAGTAGATGAGTAGATTAAAAAGCTTTGGTAGTCTGCCCAGAGGTTGAGCATTGACCTGTGAACCAGGGGGTAACAGTTCGATTCCTGGTCAGGGCACATACCAGGACACATGGGATTCTAGGCTCAAATCCCAGTGTGGGGCATGCAGGAGTCAGCCTATCAATGTTTCTCTCTCATCATTGATGTTTCTATCTCTCTCTCCCCCTCCCTTCCTCTCTGAAATCAGAGGAAGAAGGAGAGAGAGAGAGAAGGCGAAGGCATGGGGTGGAGTGGAAGCTGGATAGAGGGGAAGAAAGGGTGGGGAAATGGGGAACATCTGTAATACCCTCAACAATAAAAATAAATTTTTAAAAAAGAAACAAGTACAGATTTTATTGTGTCCTTGAGAAAGGTTACTGGACATTTGAAGTTCTAGAGGAACTGCTTAAAGGAATTAGAGCTGTAATAGTTTGACTTCCTTGAGATTTTAAAGATTATCCTTTATTTTTTTCAGTTAAAAACCACTGTCTTTTAACACATTCCTAAATCCTGTTTAGCACAACCCTATATCTTAGTTATAATTCCAATATTACAGGTAAAACTGCCTCAGTCACCTAATATAATTTTCCTAAGGCCTTTTGATGAATTCCCTAGGTCATTTACTGAAGGGGAAAAAATGTTCTATGGGCTTATGTAATTATTAAGTTTGAGGTGCTTTTCCCACACCCCTTTAACTCTTTTGGTGCTGGGCAAGGAAAACTAAACTTGCAAATATAGATAGATATAATTAGGATTAAAAAATAAAAATATTCAAAGTGGTATTTGTGTCCTTTTTATTTGATATACTGCATAACAAAAATAACTGCATAGATCTCACCTCCTCTATTTTATTCTTAACATATTGGGAAGACAAAAATAAAACAGTTTAAGTATTTTATTTACTCAATATGTATTTACAAAATAGTAAACTTTTCTTCCCAAGGCCAGGCATTTTGTTAAAGACAGTCTCTAAAATGAAAAGAAAAATCTGTCTACCCTGATTTATTCCTCCAAATTGCACAAGTCCTCTAAGTAAAATGTTCAGGCTGATGTAATTGCTGCATCTCATTTCTCTGCTTGCCTCCTTGAACATTCAGAAGTGGGTAATTTCATGAAGTTCCAAGAACAGTTTAGATGTTTTTATTTGGCATAAAAAATGTGATCGTGTTTAACCACTTGAGTTAAACTATTTTTGTTTTGTCCTATTTTCTAAAAGGTATTTCTACCGTGAGAGATAGGACTATTTAATGCCAAGAGGGTTTTTGCAGCTTCATATGATGAAATTATTTGATTATGTTTATCCTTAGTTAATATCTACTTTTAAAATGTAATGCCCCTCTTTGGACTATTAAATTTTACATATTTTTTAGCTTTTCCTCACATCAGTAATTTCGTAGCTTGATGAAAATAATTTATAGTTGAAAGATGCATTACAGTTTAGTTTTTAGAATATGAAGATTCAGCTTTAAACATGAAAGTCAACTTGGAACTAAAGTGAGACAGTACTGTTTGTAGACATTTAGTAATTCTTTAACTGGCTGCCAGCAAAATCTGACACTAGTAAAATTTCCTAATAGTAAACCTACTTTGTTTTATATATTACTTTTTTGCTCAAGACCCTAAATTACTTTTCTATTGTCTACTAGATGGGGTCTAATTCCTCATGGGTAGTAAAAGCTTATTCATCAGTTGGTTCTTCTCATCCTGATCAACTTCATCTCTCATCCCCATTTTTACCTACATAATACAGTCAGCTTTACATCCCTACACATACTTTGTACATTCCTGTTTTTAAGTTTCTCTAACTTTCTCTGCTAATCACATGGCTTTCACCATCACCTCACACATATAGTTACAAAACCAGAATGGATCATTGTCAAACCCTTTGTCAACCTCTAAAATAGAGCTTTTGTTGGGGGAGATGGGGATAGACATGAGGATTCATACCTACTGACAAATATCATATGGGTGGGAGATTTGTGCAGATTGAGAAGGCAACCCCAGTATTTGGGTTATCTTTTTATTATTCCCACTATTGAGAACTAAACAGACACTACCTTGCCTATTTTATCTTCATACATATATATATAGTACTTAGGTAATCAGTTTTTAACCACTTACCATATTATATCTTCCTTTGTGTTACGATGTCAGGTCATTTGCACATTATAAATTCTACTCTTTTTGGTTGTCTTTTTATCCAGTGCCCAGTGTTCTGCATTTTAGAATGCTATTTAGTAACATGATTCACATTAAATTTTGCTAATCAAAGTAAAGATAAATTTTTCTTGTTTGCAGATTTCTTAGTTTCTTTTTTCCTATCCATCATCTAATCTAATAAAAGAGCAATATGCAAATTAACCATCACTCTGAAACACCTAAGCCATGCCCACCAGCCAAACCACGCCTCCCAGCCAATCAGATTGGCTCTATGCAAATTAACCCAACCAGGATGTAGGCCGGCAGCCATGGAGCTAGAGCAAACAGGCTTCCATTACAACTGCCTGACTAGGCCAGCGGGCCTCTGCTCAAGCAACAATGTTTCAGTTATAGAAGCCACAGAGCTGAAGCAAACAGGACGCTTCCGTTGTCTGCCTCGGCCTCTGCTCAAGGTAACAAAGTTTCAATTATAGAAGATAAATAAACCCCAGAAACCTGCTTCCAGCCAGCCTTGCTGGGACCTTGGGTCAGTGGGGGCTGTGGGCAGCCTGAAAATGGCCCTCAGCCCCTCACCCAGGCTGGCCACACCCCAATGGGGTGAGGGTCCCCACTGGGAGGGCTTGCCCAGCCTGCAAACAGCCATCAGCCCCTCACCCAGGCTGGCCAGGCACGCCAGCAGGTGGACATCCCCCGAGGGGTCCCAGACTGAGAGAGGGCATAAGCCTGGCTGAGGGACACCACCCCCCCCAAGTACACAAATTTTTGTGCACCGGGCCACTAGTTTAATAATAATGCTTGAGATTCTATTATTAAGTTTACATTTTAGGTTAAAGAATTTGAATTTTAAATGCAATTGACTCTTGGACAATATCTTTGTCATCCTGCTCAGTGGAAAAGCAGAGTAACTTCCCCCAAAAGCTGAACTATAGCTGTCCCACAGGATTAGTTCCAGGACACACACACACACACACACACACACACACACCACACTCACCCGCCAGACACACACACACACAATACACTCACCCGCTAGATACCAAAATCTGTGGATACCCAGGTTTGTTACATAAAATGGGATAGAGCAATGCATACAGTTGGCCCTCTGCATTTGCAGATTCTAAGCTGTAATCAATTTTGATCCATGGTTAGTTGATTCTATGAATGGGAAACCCTGGGATGTGGAGAGCTGACTATATTTATTGGAAAAATTGCTTGTAGATGAACCTGTGCAGATCAAAACCATGTTGTTGAAATATCACCTGTAATGAATTTTTTGAAGTACAATTAGCACTGATGACTTTTAAGATGTAGAAGGGTATAGTTATAAAAGCAAAGAAGAATAACCACTTCTGTCATTTCCTGAAAATTTTAACAAGTTTGGTTGATACTGTTTTTGTACCACTAAGATACAATATCATGGTTCTTAGCATGGTACTGGTTTAATAATTTTTTTAAAAATTTTGAATCATTTAGTCTTTTACTCCATGTAACTGGCATAGATGAAATATTACTTAAGATAGTAATTGCCTTCAATACCATTTTGAAAAATTATGTCAAAACCAGTCAATATGGAGAAATCCTGAGTAGAGGTCTTTTGGAGATTTACTATACACCCCAGTTCACCATCATTGTCTGTGTTACATTGTAACTTTAGACCAGAGCTGAAATCATTCTTACTATTTTAGTTAGTATTGTAGGTTTCAAAAAACAAAAGTTGTACCAGATGTTATTTAGTCCTGTAATTTGCCAGAAAAGTTCACATACTTTTATCATGTCATCTTGGAGCCATCCAAAGCACTTTATTTCAGCTCAACGAAAATCTATTAGGTCTGTACTTTGTTTACCAAGTACTCTGTTAGTTTATAGAAATTTAGAAATTAATATGATGCTTTCTTTGAGAAGCTTAGAGTCTGATGAATGAGATGGACACATGAACACAGAACTTAAATAGTGGATAAAACACCTATAGTTGTATTGAGGAGGGCCACTTAGTACTTCTTTGAAGATTCATGGAACCTGTCAAATGAAGGTGACTCTTAAAAAGTGACCATAACTTTCCAAGTTGTAGGATGGGAGACTTAAATTTATAATACTTTATTGTATTTGTTTTAGAGAAGTTATAAAGGAAGTACTTATAAAATTAAAAAATAAAAACATTTTTAGATTATTTTACTAGTTTCCCTACATGAAGTGTTGCATTAGGTTTGATAGTGATTTAGATTCATATCTCAACATGACAATATCAAAAATTGTGGGGTTTTTGTTTTAATTTAGAAAAATGAATGAAAGACATAGTTATTAAATGTATTCTGTATAATAGTTCCTGAACAGGGGCAGTGTTTATTAGCAGGCCTAGCTTATGCTCTACTAATATGAGATAACTGAGGTATTCAGTTTAGCAATTTATACTACCTAACATATGAAAATAACTTCAATATCCATTCTTTCAACAAGTATTCTTTAACCATTTCTCAAATGTCATGAACTTTACTAGATACTTAAAATACACCTGAGAAACAAAAATTGGTAGTGATCTGTTATTTGGGAGGAATTGGGGAAGACAGTATAGTAACTAGAAGCCCCATGCACAAAAATTCATGCAAGAGAAGGCCTTCCTTCCCCTGGCTGCCGGCACCAACTTGCCTCTTGCACCCAGGACCCAGCCTTCCTTCTATCTGCTGGCAAGCACCCGGGACCGGGCTGCTTCCCTCTGGCCCCAGCTTCGTCCAGAATGACACCTGGAAGGATGTCCAGTCTAATTAGCATATTACCCTTTTATTATATACTAGGGGCCCGGTGCACGAAAATTTGTGCACTCAGGGGGAGTCGCTCAGCCTGGCCTGTGCCCTCTCGCAGTCTGGGACCCCTTGGGGGATGTCCACCTGCTAGCATGCCTGGCTAGCCTGGGAGAGGGGCTGATGGCTGTTTTCAGGCTGGCCAAGCCCCTCAGTGGGAACCCTCACCCCATGGGGGTGTGGCCAGCTTGGGTGAGGGGCTGAGGGCCGTTTTCAGGCTGCTCACAGCTCCCACTGACCCAGCGTGCTAGCAAGGCTGGCTGGAATCAGGTTTCTGAGGTTTATCTTCCATTATTGAAACTTTGTTACCTTGAGCAGAGGCCAAGTCAGGCAACGAAGCCTCCTGTTTGCTTCAGCTCCGTGGCTGCCAGCCACCATCTTGACTGGGTTAATTTGCATATAGCTGCTCTGATTGGCTGGGGGGCATGGCTTGGCTGGTGGGCATGGCTTAGGTGTCTTGGAGTGATGGTTAATTTGCATATTACTCTTTTATTAGATTATATTAGTATGTTAGTAGATGATATGCTACGGAAAATTAGAACAGAGTAGGAAGGGTTAGGAGTGATGATGTAAAGGAGTCAGTTTAATATGAATACAGAAGACAGTAATGGGCTAGAGATAAGAGACTTTGGGGAGTTAACTTGTATGTGATATTTAAAATCATGAGACTAAATGAAATCACTACGGTAGTATTAGATAATGGTGAAGAGTACCAAGGACAGAATTCTGGTCCACTATCTAATAAAAGAGTAATATGCAAATTGACTCTCACTCTGAGACACCTAAGCCACTCCCACCAGCCAACCCATGACTCCCAGCCAATCAGAGCGGCTGTATGCAAATTAACCCAGCCAAGATGGAGGCCGGCAGCCACGGAGCTAGAGTAAACAAGAGGCCTAGGCCTCCACTCAAGGTAACAAAGTTTCTATTATAGAAGATAAATAAACCCCAGAAACCTGCTTCCAGCCAGCGTGGCTGGGACGTTGGGTCAATGGGAGCTGTGGGTAGCCTGAAAATGGCCCTCAGCCCCTCACCCAGGCTGGCTGGAAGCAGGGGTGAGGGTCCGCACTGGCGAGGCTTGGCCACCCTGCAAGCAGCCATCAGCCCCTCACCAGGCATGCCAGCAGGTGGACATCCCCGAAGGGGTCCCAGACTGCGAGAGGGCACAGGCCGGTTGAGGGATCCCCTCCAAGTGCACAAATATTTGTGCACCGGGCCCCGAGATAAGCTATAAAGAAGAGAAAGAACTATCAAAGGAGGCTAAAGAAGAAAAAGAGTATGGATCCTGAAAGTCATACAAACAAAGTATATCAAATAGAAAAAAGGAATTAACTTGTGAAAAGGTGGTAATAGGCCAAGGAAGGGAAGAGTCAGATGCTGCTGCTATGTTGAATATAATGAAAGGTTAATATGCAAATCAACCAGTGGAACAACTGGTCGCTATGATGTGCACTGACCACCAGGGACAGACGCTTACTGTAGGAGCTGGCCCCTGGTGGTCATTGTGTTCCCACAGAGGGGTTGCTACTCAACCAGAAGCCCTGAGCCGGGCACACAGCTGGTGAGTGCAGTGGCGGTGGTGGGAGCCTCTCCTGCCTCCACAGCATTTGGACATGCTCTGAAGGCTCCTGGATTGCGAGAGGGTGCAGGCCAGACTGAGGGACCCTTCCTCCCCGCCCCCCCAAGTGCATGAATTTCATGCACCAGCCGTCTAGTGTTGAATAAGAGGAGGACTTAGATCTATCTGTTCATTAGATTTCGCAACATGGAAATTAGTGACATTTTTTTACAAGAATAATTTTGGTTTGAGTAATTGGAGCAGAAACCTGCTTGAAATGGGTGTAAGAGAAAATAAAAATAAAGAGCATTTGGAAATATGAGGAATTAACAAGTATTATAATTACAGTGACCACATGACCACATTTTCCTGCAATTCTCCCATTTATAACTTTTGTTCCATTATAATTTTTAATAGTGCCTCCTTTCATTCTCAAATGGATCCTCACTTGAGTAAAAAATTATGTAGTCATTGTCATTATTCTTTTATCATACCGAAATCTGACCAATGGTATCCCTTCAAAGGTTAGCTGATGTGACTTTGAGAGAACCCTATTAGTCCTTTCTTTTCTGTCATAACAAAATATTGCAGGGCTTGTAATTTTCCTGCCTCAGATCTGTGGTCAGCCATTTTTTCTAAGAAGTTCTGTCTCATTTTAGTGGTATTTAGTAAGCAAGCATTGGAATGTGGATAGCTTTTGATTGGGGGGAGGAGAGGGGGTAAGAAAGGTCTGTGGCCAGATAGAGAAAGGCCGTTCACAAGTAAAAAATTTTAAAGCAGACAGTTTACCAAAGATACTGAGGTTGGAGAATAGAACATGTACTCAAGGGATTCTGTGTAACACTGAATGGACGGCATAGAGACCCCCTAGAAGAGTATAGGAGTCCTAAGCCTCTGGGTAAGATAATGGGAATCCAAAGGAGGGAACAAAATTCGACAGACACTACAGCAAAAAAAGCGAGGAGGGAGATAAGAGTATAACAGAAACATGACAAAGAGGCACGCAGTGTCAGATGCCTGAGCATTTCCTGCCTCATTTTTCAATAGACAAAAAAATCTCCAAGAATCCAGACTTTTCTTGGCACCTTGTAATTCTTTGTATTGGGAATTAACCCCTCCTAATCATATTTTAGTTTCATCACATTTTGGAAAATACAAGCAGGTTTTATATTTTATTAAATTAAAAGCCCAACCTTAATGAGAACCTGTTGGAATTTAAAATGTCTACATGGTCACTGCCTTCAAGTTACTTTTTGTTTTGATACAGTATCCCCCTCCATAGCCTGATATAAAATAGTTTGGTTGGAAACATACTTTCCCCAACACCACTGGTGGTATAGTGGTCTTCCCTTATCCTCAGCTTTTGTTACCCAGTCAGTTGCAGTCCAAAAATATTGAGTGGAAAGTTACAGAAATAAACAGTTCATAAGTTTTAAACTGGACCCCTGTGAGTAGCATGGTGCTCACATTGTTCTGCTGTGTCCCACCCAGGATGTGAACCATTTCTTTGTCCAGTGTATCCACACTGTATTACCCACCTGCTAGTCACTTGGTTGCCATCTGGGTTTATCAGATTGACTGTCATGCTATCACAGTGTTTGTATCCAAGTGGTCCTTATTTTACTAAATAATGTGGCCCAAAAGTACCAAGAGTAGTTATGCTGGCAATTCACATATGCCAAAGAGAAGTCATAAAGTGCTTCTTTTAAGTGAAAACATAAGTACAGTCCAGTAAGGTATTTTGAGAGAGTGACCATAGTCACATAACTTTTATTACAGTACATTGTTGTAATTCAGTTTTATCATTGTTGTACTCTAATTGTTGTTAATCTCTTATTGTGCCTTATTTATAAATTAATCCTTATCAGAGGCATCTGTATATATAAAAGCCTAAGCAACTGTTATGACCGATAGACCGAACTATCGGTTGACCAGCCGCTATGATGCACTCTAACTGCCAGGGGACAGACGCTCAGTGCACTCCCACAGCCAACCTCGCATGGTACCTCCCCCGAGCTGGCTGGCCCTGATTGGCCCCGATTAGGACTGGGCAAGGCAGCCCCAATCGGCCCTGATCTCTGGCCAGGCCGAGGGACCCCACCCATGCACAAATTCGTGAGCCAGGCCTCTAGAGTATGTATAGGAAAAAATATAGTATGTATATAGGATTTGGCACTGTGCATGGTTTCAGTCACTTGGAACATACCTTCATTTATAAATTAAATTAAGATTTTTAAAATTAATTAATATTAGATAGTATCTAAATCTCTACATTTCTCTATAAATTGATGAAATTGCCAATATCATTAAAATAAGTAAAAATTTCTGGAAATGTAATAATTCTTAAATTAACATTTTGAGTTACTTTAATCTTATTTTTATTAAGGAAATGTTTTTATCCTGGAATTTTATAGCACATTGAATGTTCTAGCTTTCATAGAGTATAATTGTTGTGGGATGATTAGCTTTTAAATTCATTTTGCTGTGACTTTTATTGTTAGCATGGTCATTTCTTACTATGCGGTAGAAATTGTTATCTTCTAAAAATTGAAAATTTATTTAACATCAGATTTCTTAAGAGCAAAACAGAGGAAGTTTATCTCATAATAATAATGATAGTTTAAAATTAGACTCATAACTAAAATTATTTTGTTTTATTTTTTACAGGAATTGAAACCTGACATAGTAACTAAATCTGCTCTTGGTGATGATATCAATTTTGAAAAAATCTGCAAAAAGGTATATCTGCAGTGGGTTGTATTTTTTTTTAAGTTCCTTATTTGTATTTTTTACTTTTTTCCTTAATGAGAAAACTTATGAAGAAGCCATGTGTTATTAGTATATAATGAATTTTCCCCACTTGACCTTCAATATTGCCACCAAAAATATGTTTTATGGTAATTTAGGAATTTCCTTTGCTATGTTATCTCACCTTCAAGGTCCTTAAAGGCACTGACTTCTCTACACTTAATTGATGTTAGATATGTTAAATGTTAACATAACTTAATACGATATTTATGTGTTAGATAACTTTGTCAATCTTACTAATTTAAACAATTGCTATTTTTATTCTTTCCAAGTAATTTCCATGAATATTTGCCTTAACCTCTGCCATTCACCCTGTGAATGATTTTTTAAAACTCCCTTTTACAAATGAGAAGAACTGAGAGAATGAAGAGAGATGATTAAGGTTATACCACTGTTATGTAGTACTATTTGGACTTTTATCCGGTTGTACTGCTTCTTGGATTTGCAACTTCTGCTGCTTCTTTACTATTTGCCTTTTTATATTTCCGCTACTGCCTACAATTAAGAGAATTCCTACCTGAGAACAGATTTTGGGTTGATTGGTTTTCTACATTGTTTGTCTATTTTTACTTTCATTTCATTGACTTTGCTCTACTCTATATTATTTGTTTTTTCTTGCATTTGTAGTTTGCTCTTTTTCTAGTTTCTGAATGTGGAAGCTTAAATTACTGATTTTATACCTTGTTTTCTAATGTATGCATTTAATGCTATAAATTTCCATGTAAGCACCACTTTAGCTACATCTCATATATTTAATATATTTTCAATTTATAGTTCAAAATGTTTGAATTTCCCCTGAAATGTTATCTTTAAATGATGGTTTAATTAGGACTATATTCTTTAATCTCTGAGTAAATAGGGGGTTTTCCAGATATATCTTTTTTTAAATTTTTAGTGTTGAAAATATTACATATATCCCCTTTTTTCCCTCATCAACCCCCTCCAACCTATCCCCACTCCCTGCCCCAGGCCTTTACCACCCCACTGTCTGCTTCCATGGGTTATGTATACATATATGCATACAAGATGTTTGGTTGATTTTTCCAGGTATATCTTTGTTGCTCTTTTCTTTATGATACATGAGCATATTTTTTATTATTTTAACTTTATTATTTGTTATCTTGGTGACTATTTTATGTGCACTTGAAAACAATATGTATTTTATTGGCATCATCCTATAAGTGTCTTAGGTCAGATTGAGTGATATGTTGTTCAGGTGATTTATATATTGACTGACTTTCTTCCTGTTTTACTGATTACTGAGAGAAGTAAGTTGGAATCGCCAGCTACAAATGTCAGGTTATCTATTCTAGCCTTAAGGAAAAAAATACTCTTGTTCTACATTTATGTACACTGGCACAGACTTCTCCACAATTAATTGGCGTTAGATATGTTAAATGTTAAAGCATTTTATTGGAAGAAGGCCAGGCTAGAAAATGGTTTTATTTGTTTGAGGAGAGTGAGGATTTGTTGTTGCCATCATTGTCCTTGTCAGAGAAGCAACACCAAAGTATTCAGCATGATTTTACAATAGCCTCTTTATCTTATACTACTGTTATTTTTCAGTAAATATTATTTCATAGGATTCATCCATAAAAGAGCAGTGGACCCGGGACAGGCGCTCCTGGATGCCCCGAGGAGGCCCAGGCTGGACCCCCTCCCCACTGAGCTGACACACCTGGCACGGCTATGCCAGCCACGAAGACTCCTAGTGCAGAGTTGCCCTGCCAGCCTCCATCTTCGCTGGGTTAATTTGCATATAGCCGCTCTGATTGGCTGGTGGACGTGGCCGTGGCTGTGAGCAGAGGCTCAGCCAGCCTAGGCAGGCAGTTGCAACAGAAGCTTCTGGTTTGCTCTAGCTCCATGGCTGCCGGCCTCCATCTTGGCTGGGCTAATTTGCATACAGCCGCTGTGGTTGGCTGGGAGGCGTGGCTTGGCTGGTGGGCGGGGCTTAGGTGTCTCTGGTAACGGTCAATTTGCATATTACTCTTTTATTATATTAGATTATAGATGTCCTCCATTCCACCCCTCCTTGCTCTACTTTGCCCACCTCTACCCTGTCCTCCCCACTCTCTGGCCTTCATCACACTGTTGTCATCACAATGTATACACATGGGCTCTGCGTATACATTCTGTGACTAATCTCTTCACCTTATTTTATCCATTCCAACACACACCCCCCTCAGAGATCTATCAGTCTGTTCTGTGTATCCATACCTCTGGACCTATTTTGTTTGCCAGTTTATTGTGTTCCTTAGATGCCACATGTAAGGGAGATCATATGGTAATTGTCTTTCTCTGACTGGCTCATTTCACTTAGCAAAATAAGCTCCAGGTCTGTCCATGCCATCGCAGAGGGTAAGAGTCTTTCCTTTTTTACAGCATTATAGTGTTCCATTGTATATATGTACAACAGCTTTTCTAAAGGATGGTGTAACCCAGTAGAAATAACAGATGGTTATAGTAAACAACGGCAGGCTAAGAGGAAGCAAAATTATACTTGTTAACATGAATGCCAGTTGCCTGTCTTATTAGGTGCTTTATATATGCTAGCTTTCTCAGGGAAGACAATGATAATCCCATTTAACAGGCGAGGCCACGGGCCCAGAAGGTAAAAAATATTCCTGCAGTCAGATAGGAGGAAATGGAGGCCCAAGGTCTAAACCCAGGTTTCTCGGTTTTTGGCTTACAGAATGAACATTTTGGATAAAAGGATGGAACAAGTTTCCATATGTGTAAGACTGTATTTTTGAGTTATGGTATCATAGGGATGATGAATTCAACAAATGCAGAAAGGTCTCCTGTGCCCTTAATGTGAATTCTAAACCTTAGTTTGCCATTATTTCTTTGAATCTATCTGAATGGACTGTTTTTTTGGTTTTTTTTTTAGTAAGTACAAATATTAAAGTGTTGATTTGTATCTTTAGATAAAACACAGAATTGAAATTCAGTCCAATTAAAAACACTGCAGCCAGCAGTCTACCTTTACAAATTCATTTAAAATCACTTTGTTTTAAGCATATTTTCAAAGGAATGAACATTGCATGTAAGAGAGCTTTAGCAGCCCTGGCCAGTTTGGCTCAGTGTATAGAGCATCGGCCTACAAATGGAAAGGTCCCAGGTTTGATTCCGGTCAGGGCCACATGCCCGGGTTGTGGGCTTGATCCCCAGAATGAATATGTGTGTGTGTGTGTCTGTGTGTGTGTGTGTGTGTGTGTGTGTATAAAATTATTTATTTATTTATTTTTTAAGAGAGCCCTAACCAGTTTGGCTCAGTGGATAGAGCGTTGGCCTGAGGACTGAAAGGTCCCAGGTTCGATTCTGGGCAAGGGCATGTACTTTGGTTGCGGGCACATTCCCAGTAGGAGGTGTGCAGGAGGCAGCTGATCGATGTTTTTCTCTCATCGATGTTTCTAACTCTCATCCATTCCCTTCCTCTCTGTAAAAAATCAATAAAATATATTTTTTTAAAAAGAGAGCTTTTGCATTTTTAGATTGTTGTTTATATTTCTATGTACATTCTCAAAATGGTTTTCAAAATTGAACACCAAATGCTTTGTGCTCACAATAAATACCCGTATGCCAAAATAAAAATTTTCCATTAAAAAATTAGGTATTTTCCCTTTTTTATTTAATTTGTTTGAAATGGAAGAAACTGAAGGTGTGTTAAACCACAGTTTCCTGAGAATTTTCCATGGCAAACATTGTGTCAACTTTAAATAAGGAAACCTGTGGTTTCTTTCATACCCCACAATATTGTGAAGACTTTCATGCAGGTGTAAAAACTATTTGCTCACAGAGACTACTTAGTCTTTTAGCTTCAAAATAAATTTATTTAAATTTAATATGTATGATTCTATTTGAAAATTTTCTGTAAACTTCCATAGCATTTTCTGTCTCTCCTATGAAGTTTATCACACTCTGCCTTGGAATCATTATTTGTGCATTTGTCTTAACCTTTTAAATTAGTGCAAGATCATAAACCTCAAAAATTGGTGTTTGTCTTCAAGACCATACCTTCACATAATGATTCATGTTTATATAAATGCAAATATAAATATGAGTAAATATAAAGAGGGAGGATGTAAGTGAGCAAGAAGAATGGACTGGAAAGAAATTAAAGAGAGATAAAGGAAGTCTCATGGCAGGAGCTGCCTGCTTATTCTTATGAGCTCCTACACTTAGCCTAGCGCTTTAAACAAATTGCAGCAGAGTCCCAAAGCACGACCAAAGGTCTGAGCCTGAGCCCACTTGCTTCACAAGCCTCTTTTTTTAAATGTTTATATTTGATCTCTTTTCCTAAAGGTTTGAAAGAGGCTTGAAGTTGAGTCACAAAATGAAAGTTATCTCAACTAATTTGGAAGAAAACTTGTTTCTCAACAACTCATACTAGATTGAAATCAGAAACCTGACTTTGATACATGTAGTTCTTAAATTGTTTATTTAAAGAAAGTTAAAAATACAAATTTTATAATTTCAGCAATCATTTAAATAAACTTATTTTTCCTAAGTAAAAAAAAAGGGAAATTAATACTTTAAACCTTTCTTTAACTTTATTCTTCAAAAAGCAAATATCATTTATTTAATTGTTTAAATATCAATTTTAACAAGAATTTGTAAAGGGAACACAGACCAAAGACTTTTTTTAATATATATATTTTATTGATTTTTTTACAGAGAGGAAAAGAGAAGGATAGAGAGTTAGAAACATTGATGCTGAGCTGCCTCCTGCACACCCCCTACTGGGGATGTGCCTATAACCAAAGTACATGCCCTTGATTGGAATCAAACCTGGGACCCTTCAGTCCCCAGGCCGACTCTCTATCCAGTGAGCCAAACTGGTAGGGCCAAAGATTTTATTTTTTTATTTAACAATTAGGGGCCCAGCGCACAAAAATTTGTGCACTCGGTGGGGACGAGGGGGTCCCTCAGCCCAGCCTATACCCTCTCGCAGTCTGAGACCCCTCAGGGGATGTCCACCTGCTAGCATGCCTGGCCAGCCTGGGTGAGGGGCTGATGGCTGTTTGCAGGTTGGCCAAGCCCCCCAGTGTGGACCTTCACCCCATGGGGGTGTGGCCAGCCTGGGTAAAGGGCTGAGGGCCGTTTTCAGGCTGCCCACAACCCCTTCAGGGTTTGGGTCCCTATTGGGGTGCCTGGCCAGCCTGGGTAAGTGGCTGAGGGCTGTTTGCAGGCTGGCTACAGCTCCCATTGACTCAAGGTCCCAGTGAGGCTGGCTGGAATCATGTTTCTGGGATTTATTTATCTTCTATAATTGAAACTTTGTTGCCTTGAGCGGAAGCCAGAGCCGGCCTAGGCAGGCAGTTTTCTCCATTGCTGGCCTCCTGTTTGCTCTGGCTCTGTGGCTGCCAGCCGCCATCTTGGTTGGGTTAATTTACATATTGTTGCTCTGATTGGCTGGTGGGCATGGCTTAAGTGTGACAGAGTGAGGGTCAATTTGCATGGTATTCTTTTATTAGATTAGATTGTACTGTCTTATCTTGATAAGAAGATTACCTATTAGTTTCCTAAAACCTTTATCTTTTAAACTCACTGCTATTACCCTGTTTCCCTGAAAATAAAACAGTGTCTTATATTAATTTTTGCTCTCAAAGATGTGCTAGGCCTTATTTTCAGGGGATGTCTTATTTTTCCATGAAGAAGAATATGGTACACATTTATTGTTGAACAAAAAAAAAAGGAAATTTATTACCTGTGTGTCCACACAATGTGCCCGACTCCTGCCCCGTGCGACTCACTGTCTAATTGTGAGTTAGCCAGACTCCGTCATGACAGAGCAAGCAACAGGCAGCAGCTTGTCCTGGCGGTGGCACGGGCTCTCTGATTAAAAGAGACCTCGCACTTCCTGTCTGTTCCAGCTATGCTGCGGCCAACAGTGAGCTGCGCGGCGGCGCCTGCCACTATAGCCCAGAGTCCAGAGTTACAGTAGCTTCGGGGGAGGTCTTATTTTCAGGGGTGCTTTATATTTCAGCGAGAGGCAAAGCTGTAAGTAGGTCTTATTTTGGGGGGGGTTCTTACTTTCGGGGAAACGCTATATATGGCTGCATAAACTATATAATGCACAACTCCAATTGTGTGAATGGCAGTCCTGGATTATGCAATGCAATGGCTCTTTGAATCAATTTAACTTTTTATTAACCTTGTATTTTCCCCCAAATAAGTCCTCCACAAAGGTTGTAACATAAAAATATAGTTAGAGAGGAAGACATAAATAAGAATAACATCTTCATTTATTAAATTAATACATAATTGTAAAATTTAAAACTTATTCTAGAGCAGCAGGCACCAACCTTTTGGACCTCACAGACCACCAGTGGTCCATGGATCACCAATTGGCTTCCACTGCTCCAAAGGTTTCCTTAAGCCAGCAGTCGTCAACCTTTCGGACCTCACGAACCACCAGTGGTCCACGGACCACCAGTTGGTGAGCGCTGTTCTAGAGTCTTTAAAAAACAGAATTTACAGAATTTGGTTCATTAAGTCACTCTAGGATATTTTCCAAGGCAGAGAAATAACATTGGTAAATGAACTCGGTGATAAAATGATTAACAAAACAATATTTACCTGGAGTCAACATTAGACGTGCAGGTATTACCACTACTCTTCTAAAACTTTTTATAACTAAGATGGAAAGTTGTTGCTAACTCTGGAAAGAAAAATACCCAATTCATCAAAGCTTTTAGCAAGTTGTCAAAGCAGGGATTTGAGAACAGTGGTAGTTGTTTTGAGCAATTCTACGTGAATATATTTAGTCAAAATCTATTAGAATTCCCAGAATTTTTTATCTAAAAACATGTGAAATTAACCCATGTGATGAGAATAGTCACTTTCTAATTTGCCTATTTTACAAATACAGATGTTCATAGGTTGGAGATTATCTTTGAAACAAACTTTTTGTTGCTACAGGAAATATACTGAAGAAAGCAATTAGAGATAAATGGTTGTTGCTGCAGTGTCTTCTATTCCTGTGGAATCTGAAAGAAGGGCAGGGCCCTGGAGTGCATATGATTGGTTGTATAATGAATGTGTGGGGCTGCATTCCCATAAAACTTTATTTTAAAAGATAGGCAACAGGTGAGAACTGGCCAACTTGGCTACCACCAGATATGAGAGTCAAATACTTCTACAAGATTTTTTGTGAAAATGACAGGTCTTTATTAGTTTTTCCCCACTTTCAACTTAAGTTAATTACTCTTTAAGCATTAGCTGTTGACCACTTACTGTGGTTTGTAAGGATTTCAATCTTGTTCCTCCTCCATGTCATCCTATATAATAAAAGCATAATATGCAAATTGACCATCCCTTTGAGATGCCTAAGCCACGCCCATCAGCCAATCAGAGCGACTGTATGCAAATTAACCCAGCCAACATGGAGGCCAGCACTCAGGGAGCTGAGTAAACAGCAGTTTTCGTTGCAGCAGGAGTGAAACTGTTTGCGGGCTGGACTTCTCCTCGCTCCAGTCAACATCATATTTGCAACATTGTTTCAATCCTAGAAGACTCAGGAGCTGAAGCAAACAACAGGCTGGGCCTGACTTCTCAGGGAAACATTGTTTCATTATAGAAACCAGAGCTGAAGCAGAGAGGAGGTTTCCTTACTTGCCTAGGCCCTGGCTTAAAAGAACAGTGTATCAATTATAGAAGATAAACCCCAGAAACCTGCTTCCAGCCAGCCTTGCTGGGACATTGGGTCAATGAGAGCTGTGAGCAGCCTGAAAGCACCCCTCAGCCCATCAGCAATGCTGGCCACACCCCTGTGGGGTGAGGGACGCCACTGGAAGCCTTGGCCAGCCTGCAGACAGCCACCAACCCCTCACCCAGGCTGGCCAGGTACCCCAGTAGGGACCCAAAACCTGAAGGGACTGTGGGCAGCCTGAAAGCCTGAAAGTGCCCTTCAGACCCGCACCCAGGCTGGCCACACCCCAGTGGGGTGAGGGACACCACTGGAGGGCTTGGCCAGCCTGCAAACAGCCATTAACCCCTCACCCAGCCTGGCCAGGTACCCCAGTAGGGACCCAAAACCTTAAGGGACTGTGGGCAGCCTGAAAACACCCCTCAGCCCCTCACCCAGGCTAGCCACACCCCAATGGGGTAAGGATCCACACTGAGAGGCTTGGCCAGCCTGCAAATAGCCATCAGCCCCTCACCCAGGCTGGCCAGGCACACCAGCAGGTGGACATCCCCGGAGGGGTCCCAGACTGCGAGAGGGCACAGGTCGGGCTGATGGACCTCCCAAGTGCACACATTTTTGTGCACCGGGTCCCTAGTAACTAATATATGTAGACTAGAGGCCCGGTGCATGGCATTTGTGCACTGCAGGCGGGGAGGTCCCCTCAACCCAGCCTGCGCCTTCTCGCAGTCCGGGACCCTTTAGGGGATGTCTAAGCCACCAGTCAGACATCGTTCTTGTGTCCGGGATTCTCACAGCCTGGGACCCCTCACTCCTTACCGCCCGCCTACATTGGAGGTGTGAGAGGCTCCCGCCACTGACACTGTGGTCTTCAGCTATGAGCCAGCCGAGTGCACTCCCCATCTATTGAGTGTCTGATTAATGGCACACACACTTCCTGAGCAGCACTTCAAAACATACGAAGAAGTGGAAAATTGGATCTCTGCATGATTTGCCTCAAAACAATAAAAGTTCTGTTGGGTCGGTATCCACAAATTACCTGAAAGATGGGGGAAATGTGTAGCTAGCGATGGTCATTACTTTGAATAAAGCACTTTTGATGTTTCTCTTGAGATTACCGTGTTTTCTTTGATTACAAAATTCGCTATTATTAACTGGTACATGTACTAGGATTATATATAAACTTAGATTAAATGAACATTTTGTGATTATGTTATTTTATGTCATGTAGTGAGTAATTACTTTTCTCTTTTCATAATATTTCTATTTCCTATAGTTTATCATTGTTATGTTTGTTTTGTTAGTTTTCTGTGTTCTCTCTAGCATAGCACCAAACCCCTCAACAGTTACTGAAATCTCCTCTAAAAATACTTAATATACCAGGTGTTTTAATTCTAAGTCTTCTTCACCATACTGGGCTTTTCTTTTGCCTGGATCTCTTCTTTCTTATATCCCATGCTTCCTCATTTGCTGTATCCTTCATATTAGGGGTGAGGCATTGCCTACTTCTTGGGAGAATGATTCAGTGAATGTGGACTTTTTTAAACCTTGCATGTCCCCAAGTATTTTTATTCTTACCTAGTTTGAAAATGATTTCCTACAGCAATTTATAAGCATTGCTTTATTATCTTTCAACCTCTGATCCTGATTCCTAAATTTGTGTATGTTAGTGTGTGTGATATAATTATTTTTGTGTTTGTGATTTGCTTTGCTTGTTTGCTTTTTTCTTCTGAAAGCTTGTAAAGTGAGTATTCTGATGTGACTATTTTCATATATTGTGTTGAGCCTTTTCAACCTGAAAAATTATGTCCTTCATTGGGGGTTCTGTGCTATAGCTTTTCATATGCTTTCTATAAAATTCAAGCAAGCATATTTGACCCATAAACTTCAGCATTCCAGCTTGTCACTGAGTGACTCAGGATACCAGCGATAGACTTTTTCCCCAGATTCTCTCATATCTCTTTAAGATAGATAAAATGGGTAAGAAGTCCAGTGTTGCATTAGGAAACCTAGAAATATATTGAAGAAGCAGAAAACTGATTTAATACTGTGTGTAATGAATGATCTCCCAATGGACTACATTTCTTAGAGAAGGTTGAACAGAGATGTGTAAGAGTCACAATCAAGGTATATTAGTTTCCCTAAGGTTGCTATAACAAAATGCCACAAATTAGATGGTTTAAAACAACAGAAATTTATTCTCTCAGGATTAAGGAGGCTAAAATATGAAGTCAAGGTGTCAGTAGGCTATACTTCCCTAGAAGAACCCTTCCTTGCTGCTTCCAACCTTAGTGTCCCGAGGCCTTCCTCGGCTTGTGGCAGTTTAACTCTAATCTCTGTCTCAGCCTTCTTCATTTTCTGTCTCTCTGTGACTCTGTAACCAAATGTCCTTAAGAGATACCAGTCGTAATAGATTTAGGGCCCACCCTAATCCATTGTGATCTCTTAAATTAATTCTGCAAGCATGCTGCTTCTAAATAAGGTCACATTCTGAGTTTCTGGTTGAACATAAATTTTAGGGGAAGATTATGCAGCCCAGTACTCAAGGTAATTAGATAGCAACAGGCAGTCTTGGCAGAGGATTTTCACCAGGTATAATTTGAAGACATTATTCTGGGTGACATTACCTAGGTCAGTGTTCTAAACAGTAGATTTCAAACTGCCACCATCTTGCTTTTACTTAGATATTCACAAGTTTATATTACTTGCAAGGGAAAAAAAACTTATATTGGGCTATTTAACATTGTAGGATAAATTTAAAATAAAGATGTCTGAAGCTGGTAGCTCTTCTTTCACACACTAGTGAAATTTATTCACTTGCTTTATGGAATGTTTACTGAATGCCGACTATTAACCATTACTGTTCTAGGCACTGGGTCTAAGCAGAGGTGGGGAATGTCTGGCCCACGGGCCCTATAAGGTCTGCAAAATCATTTGGTCTGGCCCTGCCAAGGCATTAGGTGTGAGTTAATTAAATGTTGGACCAAATTTGTATGGCCGTCGAAAATGTTACAAATATCCAAATAGCCCTTGGTAGAAAAAAAGTTTCCCCAACCCTGGTCTACAGCAATGAAGAAGATAAAGTGTCTGCCTTACAGATATACAAATGTCTGCACTGGCATAAAGCATTAGGTGACGTGAAATAAATGAGGAGTGATGGAAAGGGTTGTGTTAGCTTAGGCAACATTTTAGCAGAGACCTGAGTACAGTGCGTTGACCTATGTATATATTTGGGAGTAGAGTTATCCAGGTAGGGAAGATCTTGCAATGGAAAAGCCTAAGTATTAAGAACAGATAACATGATCTGGTTATGTTTTAAACTAGAGACCCAATGCACGAAATTCGTGCAAGGGGCTTGGCCCTCGCAGCCCCAGCTGCCTCAGCCCTCACAGCCCTGGCTTCGTCCAGAAGGTCATCTGGATGGTCATTCTGCTATTCAGTCTGATTAACATATTAGCTCTTTATTATATAGGAAGCTCACTGTGACGGTTACAGGGAAAATGGCTGTAGGGGAGCAAAATGCTAAAGAGAGTGACCAGGTATGAAATCATTGTATTTGTCCAAGTGAGAAGACTGTTGGTGAGTTGGTGAAAGGTAGTAAGAGTAGAAATGGTAAGAAGTGAATATATTTTGCAGTTGGAACCATAGAATTTGTTAAAGGATTAATTATGAAATGTAAAGGAAGGGGAAATACAATAGCAGAATCCTTAGAGTTTTAGGCCTGTGTAACCAGAAAAGTTAAAATTACAGTAAGATGGGAAAGTCTATAGTAAAAGTGGACTTGAGAAGAAAATCCAAGAATTACCTATCAAGGAGGTGGTTGGATATATGAGTCTATAGCCCAAGTTAAAACTGGAAGTAGAAATTTGGAAGTTGTTAGCCCACATATGATATTTAAAGCAGTTAACCCACATTATGAATTTCCTAAATTCTTAAATACATTAAATATTATCGGCAATCTGTTCCTGTTCAGTCATCATCAATTATTTATAAAGTTTGGCTGTAAGCCAGGCACTGTAGTGGAAGGTTCTGAGAATACAGTAGTGATATTGGACATTCAAAGTATAAATATAGAGGATTAGATAATTTCTAGGTGTATATTAAATGGAAGTTCAAACAATATATGGTCATAAGTTATATCACCGAGCTTAATACTATATGTCATTCGATTCCTTCATATTAGATTAGTGTTAATTTGATCTTTTCAGTTATTTGAAAGCAGGAGCTATATTATACTTTGTTTTACATATATATATATATATGATTTAAAAGAGGAAGGAAGGGGGAGAGAGAGAAACATCAATGATGAGAGAGAATCGTTGATTGGCTGCCTCCTGCACACCCCTTATTGTGGGATCGAGCCCACAACCAGGGCATGAGCTCTTGACTGGAATCAAACCCAGGACCTTTCGGTCTGCAGGCTGACACTGTACCCACTGAGCCAAACCAGCTAGGGCGATATAGTTTTTTATACTTACTAAAAATTACATGTGATGCCTACCACAATTTTAGAAAGACAGTAAGTACCCAAGCTATACTCATTAATTGATTACACGATAATTGTAATGATCCAAGGACAATAGTGTTTTTATCAGTGTGAATTTTATTGTTTCAATTTGCAGCCTGAATCTACTGCGACTGAAAGAGCAATCGCCAGATTAGCAATGCACCCTCTTCTGAAGAAAAAAATAGATGTGCTGAAAGGTATGAATTAAAGCCATATACTTATTAATGCACTCGTGCATATTATTTTGAAAAATGGCTGTTGATTTACTTATGGTTTTGGTTCTTTTGCCTTTCAAGGACCTTTTCTGTTATAAATATCTCTTTCAAATATGTCCATACATATGGGTAGAGGCTTGAAAATATGGAAGGTATCTGATACCTGAAGAATTATCTGACTATCAAGTAGATGTTTATGAGTATGTAACCTAAGTTAATTCATAATTTTTTTCTAAATTCTAATATTTGAATATATGTAATATATATTCATGATTATATTGAATACAATTGATTTTCTAATGATTGATATAATTCATATTATTTTTGATGTGTCTTCTACTTAGCCATATGATTTTCATTTATGTGCATGTGTTTTATAAAATGTATTGAATGAATTAAATGCTTTTGTCACAGATTAGAAGATGTTTTTATGTCTGAAAGCCAATTCATAATGCTCTACATATCAATACATTATTCTTATAGAAATTAAAGTTATTATTTTGTTTTATTTATTTGCATCCAGTAGTTTTTACTGTTCTTCAAGACTCCAAGGCATAAAATGATGGGTTTTTATCATTTTGTTTTTTAAATGGATACTCCTGAACTTTCTTAGTCAAAGTTTGGTTTCTAAAAAGTCAGTAGCTTTCTTTGTAAATTCAGACTGTTTGTTATATATATAAATATACTCATGCGTCACTTAACGATAGGAATAACTATCTGAGAAATGCATTATTAGGCAATTTCATAATTATGCAAACATCATCCCGTGTACTTACACCATTAGATGGTATGGCCTCCAACACAGCTAGACTCCATTATAATCTCACGTAACCACTGTCATATATAGCATCCATTGTTGATGGAAATGTCATGTGGTGCATGATTGTATTTAATATAATGTGTAAATTAGCCCAAGTGTTCCTAAATAATATAAGTAATGTTGTACTTAACATTGTTATTTTATGTTGTTTCAGTGTTGAAACAAGTTCTATGCTGTTTTTCTTGCAGCTGCCGTCAAAGCCTTCAAAGATGCAAGACAAAATGATGCTGAAGTTAAGTCATCAATGAATGCTTCAGAAGAAAATTCTTCCAAGGACACTTCATGTTCAAATGATGAGGCCATTAAGTTGCAGCATGAAGGAGCTATTATCAGTGAGCAAAAAGACAAGGAAGCCAAAATATTAGCAAAGAAACCAATAAATAGTTCAAAAGAAAAAATAGCCAAGATGGTACATGGACGCAAAACAGTAGATATTCCAAATTCTCCATCACAGCCTTCTGAAAAGGATCCTGTAGTTCCCTCTGGACCACAGAAGACACCTGCTGGCCTCAAAATGAAAACATTAAGTCAAAACCAAGGAAAGAAAGCCTTTGATAGTTCACTTGGTGATAACAGTGATGGAGAAGAATCACATGAAGAAGAGAAGGAGTATTTTGATGATAGCACAGAAGAAAGGTTTTACAAACAATCTTCCATGTCTGAGGATAGTGATAGTGGAGATGACTTCTTCATTGGGAAAATCAGACGGACACGAAAGAAGGAAAGTAATTGCCCTTCTTCAGTTTTGGAACAAAAATCTCCCAAAAAAGTGTTCACTGAAAAAGATATACTTGAAACCTGTGAGAGTATAAGAAATGACAAAAACAAGCCAAGTACAGAAGCAAGGAAGTTTGAATCAATGTTTTTTCATTCTTTATCTGGATCTAAAAGCTCTAGAAGGTAATTATATTTTTGTATTCTGAAATAATTATTTAATTTTTAAAAATATTAAATATTTACACATCTTAATAGTGAAAAAAGAGACTACCTCCCCCCCATAATTCTAGTTTATTCAGAATACATCCTGTAACTTGGATCTCTTCCACTTTGTATTAGGATAATATATACAGAAACAAATGTCAATGACATACTTATCCAGCTTCATAAGAAAATGAGATGTTATAGCCAAATAATTTTTCTAGCTAATTTAAGTTTATCCCTTCAATTACCAAAGTTTTAAAACTTTGAGTTAGCTTTTGATGAATAACTTTTGGAAATATCTCACATAGTTCACCCTTTAAACAAAAGTTAATGAGTGAAAATGTGGTGGGATTTTTGTTGTTTTATTTTTGTTAACTTATGGCCATTATTATAAGTATCCATCGTTTTATTATGTATTTCTATTTCAGTACAGCTGCTTGTACTACCACAGGAGTTTCTCCAGAAAGCTTCTGTATGTTTGGTGATACTGCTGTCTCTGTATCTGCTATTAAATACCACTTTTCACAGATGTTCTGGTTTTTTTGTTTGTTTGTTTTATATATTTTTTATTGATTTTTTACAGAGAGGAAGGGAGAGGGATAGAGAGTTAGAAACATCGATGAGAGAGAAACATCGATCAGCTGCTTCCTGCACACCTCTTAGTGGGGATGTGCCCGCAACAAAGGTACATGCCCTTGAACGGAATCGAACCTGGGATCTTTAGTCCGCAGGCCAACCCTCTATCCACCGAGCCAAACCAGTTGAGGCACAGCTGTTCTGTTTTAAATCAATAAGTTTACTTCCATTTGTAATTTTAATCAGGTAGGGGTGTCTTTACACATGGTAAACTAATTTCTTCAGTATTAGCTATTTATATTTAGAAGTCAGGTATCATTTTAATGCAATAGAAAACTGTGATGTTGAAAGAAGTTGAAGAGTATGGAAGCCGTAGTCAGTTTGGCTCAGGGGATAGAGTGTCAGCCTGGGAACTAAAGGTTCCCAGGTTCAATTCCAGCCAAAGGGTACATGCCTAGGTTATGGGCTCGATCCCTCCCCCAGTAGGGGTACGGTATGCAGGAGGCAGCCATTCAATGATCTCTCTCATCATTGATGTTTTTATCTCTCTTCCTCTCTGAAATCAGTCAATAAATATAAAGAGTATAGAAAAGACACATGACCATCTTGGGAGCCTTGAAAATAATTAACATATCTCCCAAATCAGCCTTGAAAGTCAATTTTTTTTTCTCACTTGGAAGTAACATATCATTATCCCTTTTCTTTCCTACTAAATGTAAGTCTTAATTTTTGTTATATGTGACTCATTCCCCCTGTGAAAAGATTTTTTGAATTCTTTGTCTAGATAGACCTCAAAAATAGACACAAGGTAACCATAGGATATTAAGTTAGAAGATTATTTTTATTTTTAAATTTTATTTTTCAATTACAGTTGCATTCAACATTATTCATTTCAAGTGTACAGCATAGTGGTTAGAACAATCATGCTTCACAGAATATTGCCCCCAATATTTCTAGTACCACTTGACACAATACATAGTATTCCCACTGCTGTACTTTATATGTCTGTGACTGCTTTATAACCACTAATCTGTACTTTTTAATCCCTTCATTTTTTTTTTTTTTCATCCAGTCCCCCAAACCTATTTCCTCTGGCAGTCATTAGTCTGTTCTCTATATCTTTGTGTTTGGTTCTTTTATTTTGTTCTTTAGATCCACATGTAAGTGAAATCATATGGTATTTATCTTTCTCTGACTGTTAAATCAGAAGATTTACTTATCTTTTAAAAATCCTAATGATGTTTTTCTTCTTTTAGAAATTACAGAGAACAGGCTCCAAAAAGCAACACCCCAGGTATGTTATTAATGGCTGGTTGACCTCCATATGCAATAAAGCAATGCTTTGTCAAAGTGGAAGGGTGAAAAATTCTCATTGCTCAATAGCCTGATTGAATTATGTATGCACAGAATGGAAATAGAGCATCTTATAATTACCATCAAATAATTAAAGTTGCTTTATTTCCCTATGTCCTGCCATTGGGAAAGATGTAGACAAAACTTATTAGGAAATACTCTTTAATTTATCTTGCACTAAATGCATTCTTTAGGTAAATTATTATATGAACTATACCTTAGTCAACATTGTGCTGTTCAACATTTAATAACAAGTATGTTACTTTCTGGGTTGAGAGTAAAATCAAAGTTTTTGGTGTGTTTTTTCTTTTTTAATCCTCACCTGAGGATATGCTTAGAGAGAGGAAGGGAAAGAGGTAGAGAGAGAGAAAAACTGTGATCTGTTGCCTTCTGTATATGTCCCAACTGGAGACCTAACCCACAACCTAGATATGGGCTCTGACCAGGAATCAAATCAGCAAACTTTTAGTATATAGCCTGACACTCAACCAGCTGAGCCACTGTGGCTAGCTCAAAGTGTTTTTAAGTTAATTTATAACCAATCAAGTTTAATATATTTGAGTCGGCTGACTTCTGTACATATTCCAAACTCTCACTGATTTAAAAACAACAAAAATTTGTTTCTCACTCACATCACAGTCCAGCATGAATGAGCAGAAGGGCTATGTTTCACATAGTCATTCAAGGATAAAGTTTCATTTGGATTCTTCCTCTTGCAGTTCTCAGATATTCTCCATTTGGCCAACAGAAGGGAATAAAGTACATGGAAAATTTTGCAGAAGGTTATCATGTGCCAGGCCTGAAGTGACAGAAATCAGTTCTGTTCTCATTTCATTAGCCAAAATTCAATTACATGACCCCATATCTAGCCACAAGGGAGCTAAGAAATGCAGACTGACTCTGTGGCTATGAGAAAAAATAAAGTGGAATTTCTTGAACAGATAATCACATAATCACCATCCTTTTGATCACCAGATGCCCATTTTTTTTTCCCTCCCACACACAGAACACACTGACCTCCTTCCCAACAAAGCCAACCCAAAGGCCCATCCAACTCAGACCAGGATTACTGAGTGATGCTGTGGTGCTTTCCACAGAACTCACGGATGTGACTGCTCCGAGTTTAGTGACCTGTACATTAAAAAACAAACTGGCCCTGGCCACTGTGGCTCAGTTGGTTGAACGTTGTCCAGTGTACCAAGGGTTCACTGGTTTGATTCCCAGTCAAGGCAAATGCCCAGGTTTCAGGCACTGTCCCCAGTAGGGGGTATGCAGTAGGCAGCTGATTGATGTTGCATTCTCACATTAATGTTTCTTTTTCTCTCTCTTGCTCTCCCTTCCTCTCACTAAAAATCAATAACAATATTTTTAATAAAACATAAAAATTTGGCACTAGCTTAGCAGTTCATTGATAGATGGTAGGAAAATAGATATCTGAGACTGAAAAGTGAGCATTTGTGTGCTAAAGATATGTAAAATGGTTGATAGTGAAAACTTGGGAAGCAGGCTTCATGTTTTTGGAGTTTGGGTGGTAAGCGGTTGGAAACTATAAAAGATTAGTATACTGATGGCTCTTTGGCAATCTACTACAAAAAATAAAGGAGAAAGAATAGAAGCTTCCATTGGCTAGAACTCAAGTTACATGGCCTCATTTAACTGTTGTGTGATGGGAAATGCATTATGATTGTGCACCTAGAAGGAAAAGAAGACCAAGTTTGGCAAACACAAGGCCATCTGCCTCATTTACCTTATTTTCACAAACATAGTATACCTAAACTAAAGCCGTGCCCATGTTTTCCCTATGAGGAGACCCATGTAAAACAGATTTTTTTGTTGTTTATTTTTGCTTCACTTTTTCATTTATAATACTTAATCAGTTTACTCACACATGCAAATTTACTTTGCATAATCATAAAAAAATATTAGTTTAGAAATACTGTCTCATTCAGATCTCAGTTATCATGAAACAGTTTCTCTTAACCTTTAAACTCTTCATTCTTCATTACTGGAGCCACTCTGAATATTATAAAATTTTGGAGCACATGGTGATTTGTATAAAATATGAATTTGTGTACATGATATTTTGGAAACTATGTATTTGTTTATAAAACACTAGGGGCCCAGTGCACGAAATTCGTGCACTGGGGGAGGGGGATTCCTCAGCCAGGCCTGGACCCTCTCACATATTGGGAGCCCACAGGGGGTGTCCTGCTGACAGCTTAGGCCCGCTCCCTGCTCCCCTTGGGGAGCAGACCTAAGCCGCAGTCTGGCCTCCCTTTGTGGGAGGCAGCCAGGCTTATCAGGGGAAGCCACCAGCCCCATCATCCCGCTGCTGCAGCCACTACCAGTCATTGCAGCCACCAAGGTGTTTTCATCAACAAGGACTTTAGTCCCTTCACCATGAAAAAATGAGAACTTTCTTTAGGCATTTTCAAGATGTGTCTTTCATAGGATATGACATTTCTTTCTTTTTTTTTTTTATCCTCACCTGAGGATATGTTTCCATTGATTTTTAGAGAATGTGGAAGAGAAGGGAAAAACAGAGAGAAACATCAAAGTGAGAGGAACACTTTGATTGGTTGCCTCCTGCATATGCCCTGACCTGGGTAGGAGCCTGCAACCTAGTACATGCCCTTGGTCAGAATTGAACCCAGACCTTGCAGTCAGCAGGCTGAGGCATTATGCATTGAGCCAAACCGGCTAGGGCAGGATATGACATTTCTTATCCCTCCAGCAGTGGACCTTCATTTTTTTCCTCCAGGAATGTGGTGGAAAAACACTACATCGCCTTTAGGGATTCTTATTACCCAAGTTACTAAAACTATTACCAGTGGCATACAGGGAGCTTAGCCAATGAGCGGTAAGAAAAGGTGTTTCCCCTGTAGTTCATTCCCATCACCGGCTCCACCCCTGTCCCTGCAATCCCAGCTCCAACCCTGCCCAGGCCTGCAGCCTCTGGCTGAGGATATAGGCCTGGGCAGGGGACCCACAGACCCCTGTGATCACTGGTTCTGCCCCTTCCCAGGCCTGCAGTCTCTGCATGAGGCTGCAGGCCTGGGCAGAAGACCCCCAAGCCCCTCTGATTGCCAGCTTCACAGAGCCCAGACCCTGAGATTGCCAGCTCTGCCCCTGCCCCATTGCAGCCTCTGGAAAAGGCTACAGGCCTGGGCAGGGGACTCCCAGTCCCCTGCTTTGCCAGCTCCACCGGTGCCCAGACCCCTACGATTGCAGGCTTCGCCCCTGCCCTTCTGATCGCTGGCTCTGCAGAGCCCAAGCCCCTGCAATCTCTGGCCTTGCCCTTGCCCATGCCTGAGGCTTCTGGCGAAGGCCTCTGGCCTGGGCAAGGGACCCCCAGCCCCCTCTGATCACCTGTTCTGCCCCTCGGGCTACCCGCTTCCTCAGCCACCTGCCTGGCTAACAGGCCTGACTATTTCAGTGGCAGGGCTGAGCAAGACTGGGCGCCGCCATCTTGTGGCCATGGGTTCAGCCATCTTTGTCATGGAGTGACACCTAATTTGCATATTACTCTTTTATTAGATAGGATGTAGCTATGGGCGCTGCCATCTTGTGCCTGGGCACCGCCAACTTGTGGCCATGGGAGTGTTCATCTTTGTCACAGAGTGATGCCTAATTTGCATATTACTCTTTTATTAGATAGGACTAGAGACCTGGTTCGTGGATTGGGGCACCGGTCAGGTCCCTCAGCCTGGCCTATGGGGATGGGGCTGAAACCGGCTCTCTGACATCCCCCGAGGGGTCTCAAATTTTGAGAGGATGCAGGCCAGGCTGAGGGTCCCCAACAGTGCATGATTGGGGCCAGTGAGGGACTGCAAGAGGACTCCAGGCCATGTCCAGGCCGTCTTGCCCAGTCCCGATCAGCCAGACCCCAGCAGGAAGCTAAAGTACTCATCAGAGCGTCTGCCCCCTGGTAGTCAGTGTGTAGTATAGTTAACAGTCGAATGGTCGCTTAGGCTTTTATATATGTAGACTAGAAGCCCAGTGCACAAAATTTGTGCACTGGGGATAGGGGGGGCCCCCCATACACCCTCTCGCAGTCTGAGAGCCCTTAGGGGATGTTCAACTGACAGCTTAGGCCCACTCCCCCTACAGGGAGCAGTCCAAAGCTGTCAGTCGGACATCCTTATGTTACCACAGAGGCAGGAGAGGCTCCCACTCTCCTCTGCTTCCTTCAGAAGTAACAGCCGAGCCCCTCACCCTTCCTCAGGTCCTCCTTTTACCTCCCTTGGCCCCTGTGCGAGGACTCCCGTGATCACAGAGGCCCAGAGATTCAGGGCACTCTCCCGTCTCAGTCAGCTGAGGCCCCATCATAATTCTACCCGTTTAGCTTTGCATTTAGCTTTTCATGTCGTCCTGTAACACCTGGGGATGGGATGCAAATTTCACAGCCAGTTTTCCTGCCTTCACACATTGTGAGAGCTGTAAGTTCAAACAATGGTCTGAGGCCTCCCTGAAACCTGGGGTTCACCCACAAGGGGACATACACCCTCAGGAGACCCTGAAACGCACAGAATGTTTACATCTAAGGGCTCTGCTCCCAGTGGGCTCCCTGGCACTGGGCATTCCCTGAAGATATATTTTAAGGGGGGACATTCAATCGTTCACAAATCACATCGGAAAATGATGGCTGGGTCCACCTTCTTGTGAAAACATCTCCCAGTTTGGCCTTCACAGTTTACACCCTCTTATTCTCCTCTCACAACCTGACGGAGTTGGAGGTGCAGCTATGATGATGAGCTGAGCAGTGAGAATGCTAGAGCCCCTCAGAGCTGGTGCCAGGCCTGCAGGGCGGCGGGCAGGGGGCAGCCACTGTGTCACAGCCCCAGCAGCAGCAGTTTCAAGGGCTCCACTGGGTGATTTCCTGGCATGCATCAATGGTCTCAGTGGGAATCCCACATTTCCCAGTAAATCTCCAAACAAAATTCATTTTAATGGCTTTAATTAGCCTTAATGAACTATTCCTATTAGTATCTGCTCTTTTTGTGAGGTTGTTGAGGAAATACTTAGAGAGGAACAAACCAACAGGCCAATGAGGGAAACAATTGATCCAAAATCTTTTTAAATTAATTGCCTGTGTGTGCTATCTACTCACATCTCCTTCCATGTGGCACACTTCATCTGGAGTGGGGCGGGCGACCTGGAGGAAGCACAGGGAGAGCAGTAACCACTGGCGCTGCGACAGGGTCCAGGATGACTGGTGTCCATGGTGGATGGCGCTGCTGGTGGTATCCTTTCTTCCTTGGGGAGTGTCTAGGGAGGGGAAGTGGCTGCAGTGCCCAAGGCCAAGTTCCAGGAGGCCTGCAGCGATATCAGCATCATGCCAGTTGCACTGGTCTGTTGGTGCCTGGCCTGTCCTCTGGAAATTCTACCTGCAGGACTACTAAGGAAGCCAGTCCCCATTTCCGCCCCACCTCTACCACTGATTGATTGGAGTCTGAGGGCCAGAAGGAGGGACCAAGAGGCCTGCCTTCCAGCTGCTTGCCAGTCCCCACACCACTCCATTTCCATTGATCAGGGGATAGCTAATAGGAAACCGGAGTGAGCACCATTCATTCACTCATTCCATTCCCTGTTAGCCATCCCCTGATCAATGGGAGCCTGAGGGCCAAGGGATGGACTGGTTGTCTGTATGGTTGTGATGAACCCAGGGTTTTTATATATATTAGGATTATCCCATTTGCTTTTTAAGGAGATCTTTAAAAGGCTTTTGATAGTGATGTCTAAATTGAAGTGGAGAAATTATGCATCCTATATTAAAATTAACATAGGATGCTGAATAAATACATCCATATTAAACTTTTTGCCTCCCTGTTTCTTTTCGGGTTTTTTTTTTTTATTTTTATTTTTTGGTTCTCCCTCCCCTTCTCCCCCGCCTCGTATTTCTTTCTGATTCTATAAACATGCATTGATTTAGGTCTTTTCAAGCTAGTATATCTCTCCCAAACAGCAGTTTGTTCAAGGTAATGTAATTGAAGTGCCTCATAACATAAGGTGCCGTAAGGACTAGGATATAAGTTGTCAACCTCATATCTTATGGTAGCTTCATGATTAAAACAAAACTTTGTCTTGTATTAGAGCAGATTTAGTAATTTACCTTGTAGTAATAACTTTGTTCAGTAACAGAAGGGAGTGAAATCAATAAATAGCCTTTTAAAAATAAATCTCTCCTATCAACATTGTCAGATTCAGTATCTTAGTAAAGACATGTGTGCTTTCTGGCTATATCTGTTTCACACACAGATTTCATAAGCAAATGATATTTCTTAAGATATCACAGCATATATTAAGAGGTAAGCAATACACATCCACTTGCAAGGATTAGGAAGCATGCGTCCCAAAATTGACTGCTCATGAATGTTTCAACTTCAGACTGTTCCCTATTGGACTTAGGTTTAAAATGAGGTATTCCATTTCAATAAAACTAAATTTCTTCTTCAGTACTGATTTGAGAAGATAGAATATATATATTTTGCATGTTGTTTGGGTATATACTTAGTTTTCATTATTTTTGCTTTCTTCTTCCAGGTTTTCAGCAAAATGACCCTCAACTCAAAAATCAGTTTATTAAGAATGCACCAAGAGGACCAGAAAATACAAAACAGCAGACACAACTACCTCTTCATCCTTCATGGGAAGCAAGCAGGAGGCGAAAAGAGCAGCAATCTAAAATTGCTGTGTTTCAGGGGAAAAAAATTACGTTTGATGATTAATCAGTACCTTTTTTTGTGAACTTTTCCATCTATATGTTTTCCTTCATTTTGTTTTTTACCAGCCCATTATGTAAACTCGTATTTGGATAAGTCTTTTTGGAGGAAGTATAGAAATAAGTTTGTTGTTGTCTTTATTTCTCTCTTTTAAGTATATTTAAGTTATATTTAGATAAGTCTTCCACAAATCAACTACATAAGTTGGTTTTTAAAAATATGTCCAGAATGTTCCCTTTATAAAATAATTTTGAGATTACTCTGATTTCCTCAGTTGTGCTTATCATGAAGTATATTTCACTGGATTCGGTCTGTGTTTCTTGGCCTTGAGAATAAAAGTTGAGATATATTTAAAATAATAATTGAAAACTATGAGGAAACTATAGCTATTTAAAGTAGATAACCTTTGCTAAAAGTTAATTTTTGTTAGTAAAACTAAGATTAAGATATTAATGGTTGGCCCTGGCTGGGTAGCTCAGTTGGTTAGAGCATCTTCCCAGTACAACCAAGGTTGTGATTTCAGTCCCTGGTCAGGCACATACAAGAATCAATTAATGAATACATGAATAGATGGAACAATAAATCAGTGTTTCTCTCTAATATAAAAAGAAAAAGGGGTAATGTTCATTTGGGGTATACAGGTAATAAATTATACAAAAATATTAATATTTATTATAGTTTTAATTAGTAATGATCTTGTACTTTTTGACTGTTTTAGTTTCCCAGGACAATTTTAGATTTCTGAATATTTCAATTATTTAGGTAACATATTGTTTACATGTAGCAACACAACCAAAAATTAGTTTTCTATTTCACTGCATATAAATATTTCTGTTGAATTCGAAATGTATGACACCTAATTACGTGGCTATCTGCTCTTATAGAAATATTTTTGAGGAATCATAGATTGAAGGAGTTATGATTGAAAGAGCATTTCTATGATAGCTGAACAGAAAGGTTATAAGATGACTCACTGAGGAGGGGGCTACATCATAGTATTTCTATTAAAAGAAAAATAAGATTTTAAAAATCCTTTCAAGATCGACTGAGCATTAACCTCATGAATGAGGTTCAATTTCTGGACAAGGCACATCCTGTGTTTCAGCAAAATGCAGGCACATCCAGTAGGAGGTGTGCAGGAAGCAGCCGATCAATGATTCTCTCTCATCATTGATGTTTCTATCTCTCTCTTCCCTCTCCCTTCCTCTCTGAAATCAATAAACATGTTTACATGCACGCATATGTGTGCGTGCACACATATATATAAATAGTAAAAATCTCTTCAAAAGTTAATGACAGGGAAAGCCTTTTGAAATTCACAAGCTCTAGATTTTCTACATTTTCCATGAGCTTAAAAATTTAGATAACTTGAGCAATGGAATTCAAGATACTGTGTGGAAAGAAAATTATTTCTTTGTTGAATCCAAAATTGGTTTTTTTCTTTCAAATTTTATTTTGATATAATTTCAGTTATGTCAGATTGAAATTAATGTCAATTATGAAAATTTATTTCAGGAAAAAAGTGAAAGAAAAATGTCTCTTTGCTTATCCAGATTTAGCTAAGCTACAAAGTTGAGAGCACTATTTTCCAGACTGCCAAGTCTGCTTAAGACTTTACCCCAAAGGAGTTAGGGGCCAACTACAAAGTTAGAAGAGCCCACACAAGACCACTCTTACTTCTGACACCAGGTTCAGAGGTGGTGTGTGGGGAGGAGAATGGGTGGAGGGTTCCCCATACACTGAGGTTCATTAATTTGCTAGAAAAACTTTCAGAGCTCGCTGAAACCTATTATATTCACAAAGTTTATCACAGGGAAAGCACACAAGTTATAAATAGCCACAGGAAGAGATGCATAGAGCAATATCTATGAGGGTTCTAAATGCAAAGCTTCTCTTGTCCTCAGGACATATCATTGTGGCATCAGATGCTGATTGCTAATCTGAGGAGCTTTTTCAAGGTTTTGTATCCAGGATTTTTACTCTGCCTTCAGTATTTAGGGATAACTGACTGATTTCCCACATGATTGTTCCAGAGGGACTGATACTACATGACCCAAGACCCTATGGTAAATCACATGGTTTGTCTTTTTTTGGCGTAGCCAGCTCCTACCCTACACAAAGTCCAATCAGGTACAACATAGATTGCCTTCAAGAAGGTGAAGGCAAAGACAATTCTTTGGCAAGACTGAGTTCTTTACCACACCCTATCCTGCACCCAAATTCATAAACATTTCTGCATTAACGTTTTACAGCATTTTCTTTACTTGTGGCTTTCATCTTTTTCCTCGCTTTCTCCTTTTCCTCCTCCTCCTATTTATCCCCCACTTTGTCTTCCACTCTCCCTCTCCAACTGCTTTCTTGTTCTCATCCTTTTCCCATTTCATTTTTCTTGTTTCCTCCCATCCCCTCCACCCTTTATATTCTCTCTTTATAAATGAAGTCATTCTCTATTTTCTTGTATTACCACAATCAAATGCTCAGATTTTTCCAATTGTCTCCATGTCTTTTTACAACAGAAAAGCCAACATCATACCTTATAATCCGTTGCCATATCTCTTTAGTTGATAAGAGTTTTTGAGTCTGTTTTAGTATTTTATGACATTGACAATTTTCAGAAGTACTGAGCATTGTCCTTTTATTTGGGTTTGTCTGATGTCCCCATTATTAAATTCAAGTTAGGCATTTTGGGTAGGAATATCACGAAGGGATGTTATATTTATCCCAGTGCATATTAAGAGGCAGGTGATGATGTGACCTAGTGCTGGTGATGTTAATTTTCTTGTTTCAGGTGGTATCTATGAGATTTCCCCCTGGAAAGTTAGTATTTTCCTCTTTGTAATGAATAATTATTTTTAGGGAGATACTTTCAGACTATAGACTATTCTAAAACTTTCACTGTCTAGTTCTACCATTTAGCCATAATTCTTACTGAAACAATTACTGAAACAATTAATTAAATGGTAATTAAAAATAAATGTTTCTTCTTGTTTCTGCAATTACTAGCTGGCTTTTTATATTAAGGAAGAACTATTCAGTTTTTAAATTTATTTCATTGTGATCTCATGGATACCTCTATTTTTTTGGGTATTTTTATTTTGTGTCTAATATTGGCTTATAAGGTTTACAATATACATCTTTATCAGTCTAACCTGTAGTACACTTTTTTTAAATTGATTTCAGAGAGAAGAAGGGAGAGGGAGAGATATAAACATCAATGATGAGAGAGAATCATTGATTGGCTGTCTCCTGCACATCCCCTACTGGGGATCGAGCCTAAAACCCAGGCATGTGCCCTGACCAGAAATTGAACCATGACCTCCTAGTTCATAGGTTGACATTCAACCAGTGAGCCACACTAACGGGGCAGTACACTTTAATTTTCCTTTACATACATATTTTTACTTTACTTTACATATTTTATTTACATACATTTTGCTTCGACTTGTAACCCTATGATACACTGTTATTGTTTTTGCTGATAATAGTCCAGGAATGCTGCTAAACATTCTAAAGTATATACAACAAAAAATTAACAAGGTCAAAATGTCAACAATGCTGAGGTTGGGAAACCTTGTTGTAGGGCTCATTTGGTCCCATTACTGAATCACTATCTTATGCTTGGTCTGTAAGGAAATATTTCTGTTCTGTCTGGTGAGAACACAAACTATTCCTGGGACTGTAAGTTCTTGGTATTGTTCCACTCCTTTCTAGCGTTTTTCCCCCTGCCCTTGGTAGATTCTTCATACGCACTGCACAGATCAGTCTTATATGATCAATTTGACGGAACCCTCTGTACATCGAGGAACCTCGAGGAACCTTTCTGTGCATCTTCCTCTTCTGTATTTTTCCTCCCCAGTCTAGTCACATTAGCTTATATAAACTCTGAACTAGCGGGTAGTGAGCTGAAGCACTCAACTCATTTTTTATCCTGTACAGCTTTTTTGTCCATTATCCTAAAACCTTTGTTTTATAAATTTTAAGTTTTCTAGTTGCTTAATGTAGAAGGACAAATCTGGTTTCAGTTATTATGTAACCGTCAGAAATAGAAGTCCCTTATTTATTTTGATACTCAAATTGTCCTTAATTTGACCACTGGGAGCCTTTCACAATCTATTTACTTATTTTCTCAACAGAGAATACACAGAAGTTAGTGTCAGAATTGCTAATGATGCCTCTGTAAAACCGAAGTCCATTAACCAAACTTCAGTATATGTTTAGAATGCCTTTTTCTTTAGCCTAAGGGCATATGGTCTCAAAACTAAGTTTGGAAGTTATCTGGGATGATGTCAGCAAAAATGGTGGAGTAAGGGCATCCAGAAATTTTCCTCGCTGTCAAAAGCAATGAGAAAACTGTCCATATTGTCAGAATCAACTTTTTCAGAGCTATGGAATTAACCAAAGGCTTACAGCAATCCAGGGAGTATTTTTCAAGAAAAATGGCTGAATTTTCATAAGAATAGTGATTTTCGTGACATTTTAACTTGCCCTGTTCTCATCCCCCACTTCTCATATACCTGGTAGTCTTGAAAGCCAGCAGCCACTGGGGGTCAGCTTCATAGATATATTATCAGAATTGTTATTTGACTACTTTGGTAGTTCACTGGAAGGCCCCTCTCGCAAATCTGTCTTGTGTCAAAAGAGCTTGCCCAATGCATAAAGCTATTTCCTGAGATCACTTAGAAAACAGAGGCAATTGTTCAACATCATAGCTGCCTGAGGCAGTAAATAACTCTTGGGGCAAACAAAAATTTTATCAAAAAGCTTAAAAAGAAATATGAAGAATTTAATATCTTTGGGAAATCTGATGAGTTCTGACGTATTTCTTGGAATTAAGGAAGTCATGTGCATAACTATGCATCTTCAGGAGAAAGCTGAAGATACCCTAAACTCTCATCTCTGGTTGGCCTACACAATATATATTTTCCACTGCTAGAGAAAGGACTTACATGTTGAAAGGACACAGGAGATAGCTTGCATAAGGAGAAAATGAAGGCTAAGGTGGAATTATCAACTTTCTGGCTAAGTGTTGAAGGTGTGTCCCAGCACACAGAGCACTGTCAACAAAATCAGTGAAGTATTGATTCCAAGAATTTAAGGAAATATCTGTCCAGTTATTAGTATACTACTAAGCTAATGAAGTAGAGGCGTCAGTGGCATACATAACAAAGAATACAGACTTCACAAAAATAGTTTTAAAAGTCACTAAACAAAAACCAGTCAAAATAAGATGTGGGGAAAGGGACTAATTTCTGGAGTTGCAATATTATATTTAAAATGTTCAGTTTTCAAGAAAACAAGATATGCAGAAGCAAAGTGTGGCTCATATACAGAGGGAAAAAAGCAATCAATAGAAACTGTTCTTGAGGAGACCTAGACTTTGTATTTATTCAACAATGACATTAAGCTATTTTAAATATGTTCTGAGAGTCAATGGAAATTATGTCTAAAGAACTAAAGGAACGTCTGAGAACAGTGTCTCACCAAATAATATCAATGAGAAATGAAAATGAAGAGACAAAAAGAAACAGCAGCTGAAAAATACAGTAAGCGAAACAAAAAAAAAATTAACAGAAGGGCTCAACAGCAGACTTGTGCAGACCAAAGAATGATAAGGTGAACCTACATACAGGTCAATTAAGATGATACAGTCTGAGGAACAGAAAAAAAAAATGAGTAGATTCACAAAGAATAATAGTCTCATATGATGCCACACTTCCACTCATAGCTGTATACCTTAAGAGAATTGTTCAAGGGTCAACTGTACATAAATGGAGTTACTCAGCCATAAAAAGGATAGAAGTATTGATATATACAATGGCAATGGATGAACTTTGAAAACATGTTCAAACAAAAACTTGAATATTCATGGTAACATTATTCATAATGGCTAAAAGAGGAAATAAGTATCCAACATGATTGAATAAACAAATGTAAATATAGTTGCTTCTTGATCAGCACAGGTTTGAATTGCATGGATCCACTTATACGCAGGTCTTTTTAATGAATACCTGTTTTTTTTTTATTTGTAGTTGAGAGTCTGTGGATGTAGAGGACCGACTGCATTGATCTATGTATGTGATTTTATAGAGGGGACCTGTGGATTTTGGTATCCATGGAGAAGAAGGGATTCTGAAACTAATCTGTGAATACTCAGAAACTAAGTTTTTGGAAAGTCAAAACCTATTCACAGACATTTGTGCAGGCTGGGTGATGGAGGCCTTGTGAGTGACTGCTAATGGGTATGGCTTTTTTTTTGGATTGATGAATGTGTACCGGAATTGGATGGTGGATTGGCTCAGTTTTCTCAGGATACAAAACCCCTCTGAACTGTGCACTTTAAAAGGTGAATATTATAGTATGTGAATTGTATCTCAGTTTAAAAAATAAAGTTATCTGGGTTTGTGCTTTCTCCCTCCTTTTTTCTATATAGTACTTCATTTGAAATGCAATTTTGGTCATATATTTCTGATGGCATATAATTTTAAGTATTTGTCCTTTCTTGCTAATTTGATTCATTTTTTTCTTTATGTATGTAAAACATTAACATTTTCCACAAGTCAAAGCCACACAAAGCGCTATACTCAGAGAATTGCCAACTCTCTACTTTCCACCTCCTCTCCATACATTCCCTTTAGATAATCAGTCTCATTAGGCCCTGGTGTATCCTTGTTGTGTTCACTTGCATAAATGAACACATGTATGTACATTTTGTTATTTCCTCTTTTTAATACAAAATTTAGTATTCCTAGATGCTTTTATGAACTTTGCTTTTTTCATTAAAAATATAGCCTGGAAATCACTGCAGATCTGTTCATTGAAATTTTCATTTAAAACAAACAAACTATAGTATTTCATTTGAGTAATCTATCAATTTGTTCAATCATACATCAATGTATGGGTATATAGATTATTTTTCATATTTTACATTTACAGTGTTGCAAAGAAAATGTGAAAAACAGATGCATTTTCACATTGTGGGTATGTTCCTAGAGCTAATGGTGTTATGTCAGAAGATAAATGCATTTTTAAAATTGCCAAATATTTCTCCAGGAAGGTTGTACCAATTTGTATTTCTACCAGAAGTGAATTAGAGAGGCTTGTTTCCTCACCACCTCTCCAACAGAACTTAATGTTTTTGCATTTTTATTTTCACCAGTTGGATGAGTGAAATATAGTTTTACTTTGTACTTTTCTTACTATGGGTACAGTTGAATACTTTTTAATTTTAAGTTTCTTTGAGTCAATTTTTGTGAATTTATTATCTTGCCCTTTTTTTCATTGGTGAGAAGTTAATTTTGCTTTGTTTTGGGTTTTTGTTAATCCTCACCCAAGGATATTTTTTCCATTGCTTTTCAGAGAGCGTGGAAGGGTCAGAGAAGGGAAAGGAGAAACAGAGAAACATTGATGTGAGAGAGACACATCGATTGCCTACCACACACACTCTGCCCAGGGGTGGGGAGCAAACCCACAACCCACTACCCTTCAGTATGTGGGCTAATGTTCTAACAACTGAGCTTCACCGCCCAGGGCAAGTGAGTTACTTTTTGTTGTCTTTTCCCCCTGATTTTTAATATTTATTTTTATATTAAAATAAATACTAGCCCTTTATCTGTAATATGTATTACAAATATTTTTTCCAAGTTTATCAGTTGTCTTAGATTGCCTTTTTATCATGCTTGTTTGCCACTTACTAATATGTATGAGATATATCATTTTTCTTTTCATTTTTTTCTATTTCATTTTTGCATATGGATTTGGAATCAGAGAATCTTTCTCTACTATTGTTTGCGTTTTACTTTATCTGATATCAATGTTGCTGCTCCTGCTTTCTTAGTGTTGCCATTTCCCTGGAATACCTTTGACTATCCTTTTATTTTTAGCCTTTCTGTTTTATGCATGTCTCTTGAATAGAGCATACCATATAGTTGGGTCTTTATGAAAGTTGAAAATCTTTCCTTTTGCTAAGCACATTAAACCCCTCCACAATTGTTGATAAGATGAATATGCTTGCTTTCAATTATCAGATTTATGCTGTAATAATTCATTGTTTCTCTTTATAATGTGCTTACTATATTTTTTTTTTAAAAAAAGTAAATTCCCAAATTTTATATTTAGGGAGGTTAACATTTTTGTTCTAGTAGTTATCTGTGCTTACACCTTTTTTAGTGCGCTTAGTTCCTTATTTCTTTTCTCTATAATTTGTATTGTCAATTTTTAATAACATTTCTTAACTTTTACTTATCTAAATCACAGTTAATAAGTTTATTCTGCTTTCCTTATTCCATCTCCATTCTTCTCCCATTTTTAGATGCATTGTTTTTATTTTATTGGAACATATAACACAAGGCATAAAGCACTGTTATATAACATTACAGGCCCGGTGCACAAATTCGTGCACCAGTGGGATCCCTTGACCTGGCCTTCAGGACTGGGCGTAAAGTAACTCTTGCACATCCCCTAGGAGTCCTGGATTGCGAGAGGGCATGATCAGGGCCAGGAGGGACATGGGAGGTTGGCCAGCCAGGAAGAGACCGCGGGAGGGCTCCAGTCCCAATCAGCCAGAACCCAGCAGCAAGCTAACCTACTAGTTGGAGCATCTGCCCCCTGGTGGTCAGTGCACATCATAGAGAGCAGTTGAGCAGTCTTAGCATATCTATCATTAACACATTACGCTTTGATTGGTTGAATAGACAATCGAATAACTGGACACTTAGCATATGAGGCTTTTATTATATAGGATTATTCTCCTTAGTTTTAATCTTATTTTTGCAATTAAGTTATATTAAAGCTAAATTGCTAAAGTTTTCCCACTCTTTTTTTGTTTGTTTGGATAAAGTTCAGTTTCTAATAAATTCCTCAGAAAAGAATCATGGGAAGAATTCTTTGAACCCTTGATCTTTAAAATATTTTTCATGCTTTTTATACTTAGATTGTAGCTAAATTTTAGGATCATGGCTTTCTCAATGCTCCTACCCCTCTTCCTTTTGGCAGCTAAAGTCTTCACTGTATGTTTGGTAAATCTTGCTTGGAGTGTTTCTTGCCCCTCCCCAAGTCTGGCTGCAGAATAGCCTCCTGACTCTTCCCAGGGGTAGAGTGTATTTCCTTTTACCCATAATAGAGTGAGCCTTTACTTGTGTCCGGATTGACAGTGTCTGATGATCTTACAGTAAGGCTTTTTCCTCAGCAGGGAAGAAGGATCCTGGTAGGTATTTCTTCCCTGCTGCAACAGGAGCCTTTTCTTTCACCATCAAGGACAAATTAATCTTTGCTCTGCCTCCATCTTCTAAGTGCTCTCTAAGTAGTAGGTCCATGGAACTCCCATACCCTGAAGAGTTCTTGATATCCATAAATAATTTTGTAGTTCTAGTACTTTTTATAGGTTTATGTTTACCTTTCTTAACCAACTGGAGTATACCCTTGTGTATCCTGGCAGAGACCGGCAAACTGCTTAATCAAGTCAATTAGTACACAAGTAATCAACCTCTCTCAGCCTCTCTTAAAGTTAGGTTGGGGTCTTGTGACTTAAGAATTGCTTGACTGGAATATGGGTGAAAACTATATAAAACATTTCCAGGTCTGGCCCATAAAATCCTCTTCTATCCTCCACTCTTCTTTTATCCCTCAGATGGATGTGAGTTCCTAGGAAGACATTAGAAGACCTATTTTTAAAATGAAGAAATAGCCATCAGTCTGGGAACCTAAGTAACAGAATTATGGTCATCAACACTTTCCTCCACTTAAGCCAATTGGATTTGTTATTACAAAAAGATATATACTGTGTTAAACCAGAGAATTGGGGATTTTTTTTTTAAACAGGACAGGTATTACTCTCACTTAATTGTTGCTACAAGAATTCCATTATTTAAAAAAATCCAAAACACATGGCTTTAGTCCAACAGTCAAGGTAAAAGCTAATATCTTGGGTGAGAAAACAAAATTTCTCTCATGCAGTGACAAAATGGTCATTTGCTGTGGATCGCATGTCTAGGGAACCCTTTGCTCTAGGGAATGAGGTTAGAAAATGGAATGTTGGTAATGAAAGTTGATTGTTATTACCTACATTTATCAAGGTGATAGAAAAAAGATATGGGATGTGGCAATAATTTATTACTTGGACAGCATGAAAAAACAAAACTATAAAATGATGGAAAAGCATCTAGTCCCAGATGATAAGAGATATACACAAAGGTCCATGAAGACTTCTTCTGGCTTCAGCATACACACCTGAGTAAAGATGTGGTGTTTCCTCCTAAACATGATGGAATGGGGCAAAGGAAGAGAACAATAAGACAGGCTTGAGATTTACATTTAGGAAAGAACTTTGGGAGATGCTACTAGCATGTGTAACTGAATAGAGATAACTTTCCCTCAAAAAACAATGATCTGCTTATTTGTAATGGCAACAAAATTGCAAGCCTGCACTTCAGCAGCCTAAAGATGCTCTGTCATTAAAGGTATTTGGCCCCTGACTGGTTTGGTTTAGTGGATAGAGCGTCAGCTTGCAGACTGAAAGGTCCTGGGTTTGATTCTGGCCAGGGGAATGTACCTTGGTTGTGGGCACGTCCCCAGTGGGGGGCAGGAGGGGGGTGTGCAGGAAAGCAGCTGGTCCATGTTTCTAGCTCTCTATCCCTCTCCCTTCCTTTCTGTAAAAAATCAATAAAATATATATATATTTTTAAAAGGTATTTGGGGGCTCCCAAACTTGCTCAGGGAAGATATGGGTTATGAGAACTGTAAAGACACCAAGGAAGGCACAGTCCCCATCATTTATTTCAAATGTGATAATGGACAAAAGAGAACCTGAATAAGGTAGGTCCAGGGTTGTGAAGAACATTTAAATAAGTAGTTTCTTCGGCCTAGCAAAGTTCAAAGTAAGGAGATGTCTACACTGCTATGTCATAGGGACCTTAAAATGCCTGCCAGATCGACCACTGCCTCTGTGTGTCTCCTGTCCTTCTTCAACATAGTAGGTTGGGCAAGGTGGTAGTAGAGAAATTTCTATAACTTGTATGCTTAGTGCAAGTGTCACTGAACCTTAATGAGCCATATTCAGAACTGATAGAAAAAACCGTGCATCATTCAGAGCCTTGGACTTGGAGCTGGTTGCAATCACTAGGTAGAATTTTAGATTGTCTCACTTGGGGAAAGAGGAAATGTGCTCTAGATTTGGTAGGATACTTAGTAACCAGAAGGGCATACTGCATTAAAAACTTTCTTTTAAAAAAATTGTTCAGTGAATCTATTTTCCTTTTCCTTAGGTAACTGACTAAATTACATTTCCCAGCCTCCTTAAAGCTAGGCAAATGCTGGCCAATGGAATATGGGTAAAGATGATTACATGATTTTCACCTGTCCCACAAAACTTTCCAAACATTTTTCCATATTTCTTTCCTTGTTTTCCAGCTGAATGTTGACATCTTGGGCAACCTTGCAAGAGACATTTTGAAGATGGTGACTTTTCTATAAACCATGGTTACACTGAGAATTTCCCCAACCCTGTACAACCACCTGTTGAACTTTACATGAGCAAGTAATCAGTGAGTACTTGATTAAGTGACAGATTTAGGGTATTTATCTGTTACTGCAGCTAGGGTTATTTTAATGCATGTATGCTCTGTGGTGAGGATCTAACTATTATATGTTTTTCTAAATGAATATTGTTCTAATGCTATTTTTGAGTAGTTGGGTTATCCTTTCTCTAATAATTTGAAATGTCACCGTGTAATCATGAAGTGCTTCTGTGCTCTTCCTCTTTTTCACTTATTCGTTTCTCTGATCCAGTGTTACATTTTAAACTATGATAGCCTTGCATTTTCTTTAGATACTTAGTAGCTTGTTTCACTCTTATCTTTTTTTCCCCTCAAAGTTTTCTTAGATATTTTTATTTCTTTTCTTTTTGCAAAGAAATTTTAAATATAACTTTTACATTTTATTTATAGCTTTTAAATTTTATTTAAATATATATTGGAATATTAATTTTTTTAGCTTTAACTGTAATTTGAGACTTTTCTTTTCAGAGGGAATGTATTTGTGTGTCACATACTTAGATAAATAGTCATTTAAAGAACCAGGTTTGGGAAACACTGAGAAGTACACCCTTTTCTGGGAGAGCCCCAGGCCCATTGCAAAGATTCATAAAGACCCTGAGTTCTCCAGGGAAGGAGCCTGTTTTGCTCAGTTTCACAAACTGATTTGACCTGGGAACCCTTTCCCTGAGGAACACGTACTAAGTTACCACTGAACCAGTGTCCTTCAGGAGGGGAACAATGAGTGGTTGACTATAGAATCCCTTAAATCTGCTCAGAGAAGACAACGAAAAACCTGTGGGAGAAAACCCTCTACTTCTCACTGGTGACAAGCTAGAGGGTCTCAGAACCACAGAAAGGACCCAGGGTCAGGCAGGTTGGAGAGAAGCAGACCCAGGAGTGACCAAGGGTTTAAGATGTCAGCTTAGGACAGCACCAGTGTGAGAAGCTCATGTAATCTCAGGGTGTTTTAAAAGAGGTCATGCCAGATGGGGGAAGGTGACCCTTCTTCTATCCCATTTCCAGAACTAGCCCTGTTCTAGACATCATGCCCGGAGAAGGGCAAGCAGGGTGGGAAAAGGTCAGAACCCATGTTATAAGCAATAAGATTTGAAAGAAATTAATGGATTAGGATAAGATCTTTGCTTTCAACCCCTACAAGCTGTCATGGCAATGAGGGTGGATGTGTTTGGAGTGCGCTGAGGGGTAGGTGTGGGAACAAGGAGTAGGGGTGTGGGATAATAGACTGTCCTTCGAATGGTGCCAGGTGAAGGCGTACACTTCTGCCTCTGGAGGCAGCAAGCAGAGGCTGTGCTTTCGTGGGCAGCTGCAGGTAAGGGGGTGGACTCAGGACCCCAGGAGAGAGAACCCAACCTTGGGAGTAAAAGGGCCTGGCTCTGTCTCCTCCCAGCTGTGTGACGCCAGGGAATCATTGAACTAAGGCAAACCTTAGTCACCCTGGCTGTAAAGTGTCAGAACTCCTTCCTCACAGCTTTTGGTGAGGATTAAGAATGTGGAAACACCTCCCTCTGATGCCTGGAACATAGTCGGTGTTCAAAAATGTTATCAGTTATTGTAACTGTTACTGCTGCTATTAACACTGTCACCTCATTACCAGTATTGTTATTGCTGCCACCACGATCACTATTGTTACTGCTCTCTGATATCACTATAGCAACTACCATTATTAGAGGTGCTATTACCATGAACTACTTCTGCCACTGTTGCTCACACTATTACCACCCTTGCTGCTGCTCTGATCGTTAGCACTCAGCTTCTGCCTCTATTACTTTTGCTTCTACCACTGGTACTTTGGAAGTTGTAGGAGCCAAGTTTAAATTCTGGCCCTACCCCTTATTAACCAGGTTGCTTTTGGCAAATTATTTAAGCTGTGGCTTATCTGTAAAATGGGTGTAATAAAAATTGTGACCAACAATAAGATTATTGTGGGGATTAAAGGTGTTAATAACTATAAAGCACTTAAGAGAATGCTTAGCTCCTGGTAAGCTCTGGATAAATTTAAGTAAGTAAATACCTCTACCAGTGTTACTCTTCTCTTCTTGCTGCTATACTCCCACTGGTATTTAGCAATGGGAGTATCGCAATTACTGTTATTACTTCAGCTGCTGTTGTTACTTTCTGGTCACTCATTGTGTTCAGCACCACTTCTGCTACTTTCTGGGCTTGAGGCCTGCTGTGCTCCCTGGGACCTGGTCACTGGAGCCCAGGCTGAGTGTCAGGAAAAGAAGTGATGCCCTTGGCCCTCGCTGGTTTGGCTCAGTGGATAGAGTATCGGCCGGCGGACTGAAGGGTCCCAAATTCAATTCCAGTCAAGGGCATGTCCCTTGGTTGCAGGCTCCTCCTTGGCCCAGGCCCTGGTCAGGGTTCATATAGGAGATAATCAATTGATGTGTTTCTCTCACATGGATATTTCTCTCTTTAATTTCCCTTAGAAATTATTTATTACTGGGGATGTATTTGTACTTCAAACATGTTCCCTTTATTGCTCTTTAATTGCATAAAATGATGGGTCTGCTTCCATGAATAGGCCTGACTTATAGAATTACAGAAGAAATAGTATGTACAGGAATATGTTTAGTAGCCTAAGTATGACATCATCCTACTGAAATTAAGTAGCCTTAAGTCAGATACTGGAATGTTGTTTGTTCTTTGAACATGTGTTTCTCTTCAAGGGAGAACTTGTTTTGAAAGAAAGTCATTCTCCATGTTGTTTTCAGGATAAAATTAAAAGGATGTTTTTCAGTAAAAACAGCCAAAATTTAGAGGGTCATTGAAGGGAAGAAGGTTATTTGTATTTATTTTTAAACTAAACATGGTGTGAATACTCAGTGTTTAGCGTAGGCCTCTCTGTTGTGTACAGAAGTTCATAGTTTTCACATGTACTAACAACAATGAATTTAGTTCATACCTGAAATAGGTGTGAACTACTTTTGAATTTTTATTTTTATCATAGGTGATAAAGGAAAGGTTTTCAGGTCCATCAAATTTTTAAAGATTTTTAAGCACTATAATTGCATTATAAATGTCTAGAATTTACTTTCTTTAGTGCTTGAATTTGTTTTCTACTTTGATATCTGCCATCCTCTGTCCCTAAGGTCTCTGTGCAAATGTCATCTTATCTGGGAGGGCTTCTTTGACTGCCCTGAGAAAAACATTAAGTGGTTACAGTTGCTTTATCCTCACTTGATTTTTCGTCTATGATATTCATCATCTGACACATATATTTACATGGGTGTCAGTCTCCCTATCTGGAATACAGGTTTTGTAAGTGCACAGACTTTGTTTGTTTCTGCCATGCCCCACACTTGAATAGTGCTCAGTAACAGTAGGTGCTCAGTTAAATATTTACTTTTTGAATACATATTCTATTGATATTTGAATAAATATTGTTATTTTGAATAAATAATCATGGATATATACAAGTTTTTTTCCCCCTTTCAGTTTATTGATGATTCCTATAGTTGAATAGCTGCAGATACCAGTTACGAGGCTATTAGAATAATACAGGTGCAAGATAGGATGGCTCAGACTTAGTAACAGTACAGACGAGAAGGTAATGTTTTCCTCTAGGAAAAAAATGAGAATAATTTAAATAAGAAGCAGTGTGATTAGTGGGCAGCATTAGGAGCCAACTTGAAGTGTGTTGTCATTAATTTAAAGTGAGCTCAATCAACCTAATCACTTGTATTTTCATTTCTATGACCTGTTTTGTTTTTTTTACTGTTTTTGTTTTGTTTTGTTTTGTTTTTGAGGCTCTTAATCTTTTTGTTATTGGTTTTTAGGAGCTCTTCATATGTTAGAGGAATAAGCCTTTTACTTATTATGATTTGCAAAGAATATCCATTTTGTCATTAGTCTTTTAACTTTGTTTCCAAATGGAATATTTTATTTTATTCATGTTTAAATGATATCTGATCTTTAACCCTCTAACTGGTTATTGTTGCTATATACAAAAGCTCTTAATTTCTGTATACTGACAGTTTTCTCAACCACCTTACAAAACTTTTAATAGTTACTCCATTGTTTCTCTTGCATGTTTGCAAGTTCGGAATTACATCATTTTAAGAAAATGATCATTTTACCTGCTCCTAATATAAAAATTTTTAGCTTATTGGATTGGCTAGTATCTGTAGTACAACATTGTTTAATAGCACTAAAAATGGACCTCCTTGTCTTTTCTTGGCATTAATGGGAATGCTTTTAGTCCCTGTATGCATGAAATTGACTTTTAGATTTAGTTAGATACGTTTTATGTTAAGATTTATTCTTCTTACTGAAGTGTATTTTTTAATATATATTTTATTGATTTTTTATAGAGAGGAAGGGAGAGAGAATTAGAAACATCAGTGAGAAACATCAGTCAGCTGCCTCCTGCATATCTCCACAACCGAGGTACGTGCCCTTGACCAGAATCGAACCTGGGACTGAAGGTCCCTTCAGTCCGCAGGCTGATGCTCTTTCCACTGAGCCAAACCAGTTAGGACCGCTGTATTTTTTATTAATTAAGAACAGGTGCTGAGTTTTATCAAATGTCTTTGAAGCATTTATGAAAATGAATATATGATTTTTCTTTTTTCTTTTTTAAAGATTTAGTGGAATAACAAAAAACAAAACAAAACAAACAAACAAACAAAAACACCAATCTCTGCCTGGTGCATTTTGACAGCCTTTTCTGTTTCTGTTTTTGTTTCAATATTAATTTATCTGTTTAGATTTTCACCTAAATTCAATCTACATATGTTTTGAATGTAACCATTTCATCCATGATATATATTTTATTTGCAGAACTAAACAGTATAATCTCTTGATTTTTAAAATTACCTCTAGAAGTTTGGATTAGTTTACTCTTTTTGTCTTATTTTACATATTTGTATTTTGTACTTTTTTTCTACATTAGTTTGGTAAAGGTATGCAGTGCTTTCTTTGTGTGCACTTTAGCCATGTTCAATAGGTTCTGATACATCATGATTTCTAGACTACTGGTTTTCTCTTTTCCTACTTCTATTCAATGTTACTTCCTCCACCCCCCCCCAACCACCCCCAATTTTCTCTCTCTGCTATTTTGATATTTCTTCAAAACTATGCTTTAAATTTCTAAGTGAATATTTTAAAATCTAAATTAATCTCAGTAACTCTACCAGCCTAAAAGCCAAACATAGGCTTCGTAACTCTTTGATCTCTTTCTTATTTTATGTGCATTTAAAAAAATTTATTTCAGAGAAGAAGGGTGAGGGAGAGAGGAACATCAATGATGAGAATTATTGATCGGCTGCCTCCTGTACATTCCTTACTGAGGATCCAGCCCACAACCAAGCATCTGTCTTGACCAGGAATCAAACCATGACCACCTTGTTCATAGGTCATTGCTCAACCACTGAACCACAAGGGCTGGGCTATTACATGCATTTATGCCAAGTGTTTTAGTTCTGCCTTTTAACTTTATCTCCAGATTATACATGATCATTATTACTTTATGGTCAATATTTATATAGATTTACATACATCTTTTCCAGTTTCTTTATCACTCTTTCTGTGTCTCTAACTTTCTTTCTAGTACCATTGTCCTACTTTCATAAGGACATATTTTTCATCACTGTCTACTGAAGATCTGTTACTATAGTAAGCCTTTTTAGATTTTGTCTGTCAGAATAATGTCTTTATTCTTAAGTGACAGTCTAATAGGGTAACTGATCTTGGTAGTAATTATTTTCTTCCATTACTATGAAGATACCTCATTGCTTTCTGACTGTTTCTGTGGAGGTAGGCTGTGGAGGAAAAGGGGACACATTCTAACCCGACTAGCCCAGGGAAGGCCTCTGTGGAGGCCTTGCAAATTCTAGAGACCTAAAGTAACTGTTAAGGTCTCTGAAGGAGAATGCACGAGCCCAAAAGGTAAAGAATTATAAATTTATTATTACATTTGCTAGCAGAAGGGCTGAAACCAAAATGGCATCAGCAGGGCAGAGTAGGTGGAGCAGGATATTTACGTCTCTTGCAAAGGGCAGTCAGAGTAACTGGTCATACCTGGTGCAGGTAGGGGCCAGGTATAGTCCACTGGAAACTGGGTGAGGAGGTTTACTGAAAACCAAAAGCTGTTAATCAAGAGCCCCAAACAGGACATAATTCAGTACAAAAAGGTGTCTAATATTTCAGCCTCTCCTCTCCTCTCTCTCTCTCTCTCTCTCTCTCTCTCTCTCTCTCTCTCTCTCTCTCTCTCTCTCTCATAAATTGAGGTTGATGAGGGGCACTGATCTCACTTTTCTGTAACTTCATCATGCTTAGGTGGGGTGTAGAGATGTCCCCTAATTAGTCAGTGGTTGAGGGAGTGGATGATATCTACTGCAGGTCTGAATAGCATCATTTCCCCTGTGGATCTATTGGTAATTGCCTGAATGTGGTTTTGAAGGCAGGAGGAAAGGGCTATTAGGATGCATGGGCCAAAGATGAGTGCCAGGAAGAGCATTAAGAGAGGTCAGCTAGAGGTAAAAGCCAATTAAGATTCTATAGCCAGATGCCCAAGATTCTGAAAGTTGTCAGACTTTTGAGGCCCTATCAACTAGTTTCTTGACCCCATCCTTTACTATGCCAGACTGATGGGCATAAAAACAGCATCCTTTCTCTAAAAATAGGCGTAGCTCCCTTTTCTGAGCTATGAGGAAGGAAGTCAAGTCCTCTCTGATTTTGGAAGGTATCTGCTGCCAATAAATCTATCTGGTCCTGACTGTGACAATACTTTGGGCAATTTCCTCTTAAGGATGTGAAAAGTCTTTGGATAGGCTCTGATAGTAGGAAAGGAAGGTTGCCAGGCCTGTCTATGGAGGGCATTGGCATGGTCCTGAGCCGCTTTCATTAAGTTTGTCATAGTTGATTGCCTAATGGGCAGTCTTTTTGAGCCTGGCAATGAAACAGAAGATCATATGAGCTGGCACCCTGGAGAACTGACCTAATAGTCCCATCAGAGCCAACCTGGTTAGCCACTGTGTAGCTCAAGCATGTCAAACTCTCAGCCTGCAGGCCACATGTGGCCCACAACAAGTATTTTTATGGCCCAACCAATACAACAGTATGTAAGAAAAGTTTTAATAAAAATTATGTAACTTAATTTTTACAATATCCTGTTATACATAATTATTAATAACGAACTGTAACGTTCGCTTATGACTGATTACTATAATGGCATTACATTAATTTCCCTTATGTACCTTATGCGCAGATGCACCATTTCTCTCCACTAATACTACCAGCAAATATGCCACATCCATTAGTCTTGGACTGACTTGTTTGGTGTGAGCAACAGGAAATATTTCGCTTTCAGAGAATAAGAAAAATAGATTTATTTGCTTTATGCTTATTAATTTGTTTAGTTATTCAGTGTCTGGTAAGTTAATGCTCAAGAAAAAATATTAATTTTTATTAAAATGTTCTATTTTATGTTAATGATTACTCATTTATTTCATCCCTTTGTATTCAGCATGTCTCTATCAAAATAAACCTATGTTTCGATAAAAATTGAAGCTTTTGGGTTTTTGCAGCCCACATAAGGTTAAACCTTGTTTATTTGGCCCGTGTTAGCCTTTGAGTTTGACATGCCTGATGTAGCTAGTTGATGAGAGGGGAAGACAGAGCCAGCAGTCCTATGCAAGTCTTGGTGGTATTGAGGAGGTGATGTGTTAAGTTGAGGATTTGAGAGAGATAGTAAGGACTTAGGAGATTTTTAAGAGCTAAGTGGTAGACCTGTGTACACAATAAGAGGAGGAGAAGGCTTGTACCTTCTTGCACTCCATTATGCCCTGCTTGAAGCTCTTGGCTCTTCCTGGATTGTTAGGTACATTCTTATGCTCTATTATGCCCCTCCTGGCGATTTTTCTGTTTTTCTCATAGGTTTCGTGATAAACGGCCTTTGGTTACTAGTAAACCATCTTACCCAGTTTCCAGTCGTCCACCTACACCTGACCCCCACCTGCACCTGGTTTGACTGGTTACTCTGACTGACCTTTACAAGAGACATAAATATCCTGCTCCTCCTACTCTGCCTCACTGATGCCAATTTGGTCTCAGCCCTTCTGCTAGCAGATGTAATAATAAATTTATAATTCTTTACCCCTTTGGCCTCATGTGTTCCTCTTTCACTGGTTCAGGAGGGCCCATTAGGGAGGAAGGCTTAATTGAGGTCAGCAATCGTGTCACTGGAATAGGATTCAGAAGTAAGCTGCCGCTATCTACTGCTTTCTTTTTTTTTCTCTCATTTAAGACAGGGAATACTTTATTCAAACCCATCAGAGAAATTGACAATTTAGATCTGTAACAGAGCATTGCATTTTAAAGCATAGGCCAGTGATTGTATATGAGAGTGTACACTGCTCTACATACAAATGAACTGATCAGACCAGAACTTTTCAATGTTTAAAACAGAATAAGTTTCCCTGTAAGAGCAGCACTGTTGTGACATTTTAAATTTAGTATTCCTCTCCTTCTTCCTCACCCTCTCCTTCAACAGAATCCACACCAACCTCCTCATAATCCTTCTCAAGGGCAGCCATGTCCTCACGGGCCTCAGAAAACTCTCCTTCCTCCATGCCCTCACCCACGTACCAGGGGACAAAGGCACGCTTGGCATACATCAGGTCAAACTTGTGGTCCAGGCGAGCCCAGGCCTCAGCAATAGCTGTGGTGTTGCTCAGCATGCACACAGCTCGCTGTACTTTGGCCAGGTTTCCCCCAGGGACCACAGTGGGAGGCTGGTAGTTAATGCCAACTTTGAAGCCAGTGGGGCACCAGTCCACAAACTGGATGGTACGCTTGGTCTTGATGGTGGCAATGGCAGCATTGACATCTTTGGGGACCACGTCACCACGTTATAACAGGCAGCAAGCCATGTATTTACCATGGCGAGGGTCACATTTCACCATCTGGTTGGCTGGCTCAAAGCACACATTGGTGATTTCTGCTACAGAAAGCTGCTCATGGTAGGCTTTCTCAGCAGAGATGACAGGAGCATATGTGGCCAGAGGGAAGTGGATGCGGGGATAGGGCACCAGGTTGGTCTGGAATTTAGTCAGATCAACATTCAGGGCTCCATCAAACCTGAGGAATGCAGTGATGGAGGACACAATTTGACCTATCAATCTATTCAAGTTAGTGTAAGTTGGGCACTCAATATCGAGGTTTCTATGACAGATGTCATAGATGGCCTCGTTGTCAACCATGAAGGCACAATCAGAGTACTCCAGGGTGGTGTGGGTGGTGAGGATGGAGTTGTAAGGCTCAACTACAGCTGTGGAGACCTGGGGGGCTGGGTAAATGGAGAACTCCAGCTTGGACTTCTTGCCATAATCGACGGAGAGATGTTCCATCAGCAGGGAGGTGAACCCAAAGCCAGTTCCCCCGCCAAAGCTGTGGAGAACCAAGAAGCCCTGAAGGCCTGTGCACTGGTCAGCCGGTTTTCGAATTCGGTCCAGGACGAGGTCAATGATCTCCTTGCCAATGGTGTAGTGTCCATGGGCATAGTTATTGGCTGCATATTCCTTGTTTGTGATCAGCTGCTCAGGGTGGAAGAGTTGGCGGTAGGTACCAGTGCGAACTTCATCAATGACTGTGGGTTCCAGGTCTACAAACACTGTCCTGGGCACATGCTTGCCAGTGCCTGTCTCACTGAAGAAGGTGTTGAAGGAGTCATCTCCCCCGCCAATTGTCTTGTCACTTGGCATCTGGCCATCGGGCTGGATGCCGTGTTCCAGGCAGTAGAGCTCCCAGCAGGCATTGCCGATCTGGACACCAGCCTGGCCAACATGGATGGAGATGCACTCACGCATGGTTGTGCTTTGAGGCTGCCGAGCGGAGGGCGGAGAGGAAGAGGAGAGGTTGTTGTTGCTTCTTACAGCGCGACTCTTCTCTACTGCTTTCTGAGTAGCAAACTCGGGATGAGCGAAGTTGGAACGATGGCTCCTCCTCCCCATGGAAGGGTCACAGAAAGAGGAGCAAGAGCCCCAAGTGGGGCATAATGGAGCACAAGAATATGCCTAACAGTAACCACAAAGGATGGTCTGAAATGAAAGCTTTTGAACTAAAAGCCATATATGGCAGGTAGTCATGTCCTAGGCTAGATTCTTCCCTGACAAGGACAGTCTTTACCTTAACTAAGCCTGTCTGTTATCTTTTGCATCTTTGATAACATACCATTGGAATGTCAGTGTAACTTGTAACTTCCCCTTTTCCAGACCCCTCAGAGCACAACCAATACACCAGCACGCCAGGGCGAGACCACAAATTTCCTCATTGTTATAGTTATGTTGTTAAGTTTTGACTGTTGACTGTCCTGTACCCACCTATGTAAAAGAAGTATGTGTTTATCATTTTACTTTTTATCCAATCTCAGAGGTTTCCCTGCTTTGCTTTCTCCTAGCTTCGTAACCTCCCTAATCTATCACCAGTGGATTTCATGTAACCCACTTATGTCTCCCCCTTTGATTGTTATGTATAAAATAAGGTGAAAACTGCCATTCTCTGGAGCATTATCCGAATACTCCAGTACATTGACATTCTGCTTATCAGTAATTGTCGACAGTTTGGCTCAAATAAACTCAACAAAAATTCTTTACAGGTTTGAATATTTTCTTATGTTAACACGGTTGTCAGTTAAATTGTCATACATTTTAGATAACTTTTGTGTCAGTAGTTTTTTTATAATATGAAATATTTGTATTTTTTAATAGAGCCTATCTTTATAATTATACTAGAGCCCAGTGCACAAAATTCGTGCACGGGGGCAGAGGAGGCAATGTCTCTCAGCCCAACCTGCACCCTCTCTAATTCAGGACCTCTGGGTCCTAACTATTCTCCTGCCTGCCTGCCCTAACCACTCTGCCTGCCTGCCTGATCCCCCTAACTGCCCTCCCCTGCTGGCCTGGTTGCCCCTATTAACTTTTCTTTTTTAATCTTATCCCCTTCACATACAATTGTATTTGACTTCCTTATTGGCTTCTCCCTCTCTCCTTTATGTAACACTTTTTCCTACTGACTCATTATTTACAAACTTTTCTTTCCTCCTTATTTCCTACTTCTGTTCCATCATCCTTTTTCCCATCTTTCTTCTACCCTCCCTCCCTCCCCACATTCCTTCTTTCCTTTATCTTTACCCCTGCCCACCTTCCCCTTTTCCCTCCTTCCCACCTTCAATTTTTTCTTCACTTCCTCCCTCTGACCTGCTTTGCTCCCTTCCCCATTCCTTCCTTCTTCCCATTCTCCTTTTAAGCTCTACCAGCTCCCCCTTATAACTTTTCTTCCCTCCCTCTTTTTCTCTCATCCTACCTTTGCCATACATTCTTCTCTACTTACTTCCTCTGTTTTAATACCTATCTATCTACCTGCCTAATTATTCACTATCATTTATCTTTTTTCTTTTCTGACTCCTACTTTTAAAATCTGTCCCCAGTACACAACTATACTTGGTTTTCATTATAGCTCCTACAGTTCACGTACACATCTTCTTTCCTTCTTTAACTCTGCTCTCTACTAACTCTTTTATAAAGTTCTTCCCTCCCTTCTTCCCTTCTTAAAGCTTCCGTTCAGGGGGGAGTTAACCCCCAGCCCAGGGCTCAGCCCCGGCCAGGTGCTCGCCACCCCCCGCCTTTCCCCAGCCACCCCACCACCATCCTGCTCCCATTCCCTGCCTGGGATGCCTGGCCCAGCAAGGGATTTGAGGCCCTCATGGCCCAGGCACTGCTGCTGCCACGAAGCAGAAGAGCCTCTGCCCAGAAGGCCTCATACCATCCACCACTTTGTCCTGGACCCATGGGCACCTGCCTGCAATGGCCCACACTGGAGGCCACCACCCTCTTCCTGTGTCTGGGTGGGGCTCCTGCCCTGCCCCTCGCTGGGTGCATCTGCTCCCCTCTCCTCTGACTCCCTCCCTGTGGTCACCACCCCCTCCCACGTGCAGCCCACGTTTCCTTCCCTTTTCCATTCCTGCATCTTTTTCTTGTTTCCTTTTTGTATTTCTGTTTCTCCTCTTGACCTGTCTACATACAGGCCTACCTTCCTCTCCCTCTCTTTTCTTATCCCCTCCTATCATATCCTATCCTACCCTGGGCCTTGCAGCTGTCTGTGCAGAGGGCAAGCATACAGCCTGCTGATCCAGTCGTGACATGATTCTGCAACAGATAATCTGCATATTTCCCTATTATTAGTGTAGATTTAATATACTAAATACCCTGTTACTTTAGGACAGGGTTCAGCAAACTTTCTGTAGCAGGTGATTCTAGGCTCTGCAGTTCATAAGGGCTGTGTGGCAGCTACTTGATTATGGTACTGTAAACAAATTGGCTTGGCTATATTTAGGTAACCTTTATCTACAAAAACTAGTGGTGATTTAGCTAACAGTCCATACTTGTCAAGCCCTGCTTTGGACAGTATCTATTTACTGCTTATTTTGATGGATAATTAAATTAACATATTCTTCCTCTCAAAATGTTTGATTCCACTACTGAATATTACTTGGTGGTATTATTTTCCTTAAGGTTATCTTTGTATTAATAAATCTAAGAATAGGCAGATGTATATGTTTATCTGCTTTATTTATAGCTGGAATCAAAGTGCAGATTTTGACTCTAGCTATAAAAGTATAAAGTAGTACACTTCCATTTTCTTTTTCTTTCTCTTTCAATGTTTGTTATTCCGTTTCTACCTTATAAATGTTTATAGGATTTACATTCTGTTGTATCACCCTAGTTTTGGGGGGCTAGGTGACTTGTTTAAGGTCATGTAGCTGTTAAGGGATGAAGCTAGGATATAAACTTAGATAACCTTTGTAATTTAGCAACTACCTCATACTGCCATTTTACTGAAGCTTGGATAATGTTCACACTAAACCTCATAAAGACTATAAAGGGTGGGGTTGGAGGAGCAAAATCACTTATGAATGTGGATGTGAAAATGTCAGATAATACTGTATTTTCTATATCTTTCAAAATTGTCCAGTAAGATTAGTAAAAAAAAAATTTTTATCCCAATAAAAACACAACGGTGTTAGCCAGGAAGCAGTAGCTGTACACTAGAAGTCTACTAGGAGAGCATGTATACACAGGGTGTCCCCCCAAAAATGTATACACACTTGAGCAGCTGATAGCTCAGATTTGAAAATGAAATGTATTTTGATAAATACTGCCTTTATAATTATTCAGGGTGTGTGTATACATTTTGGGAGGACACACTATATGTGAATCTATAAAAAGTAAAAAAGGACCTTAAGAGACAGAGAGGTAAAGGCTCTATGTGTTTAAAGGAAGTACTTTACCCCTGGGGAAATGAGAGATCTAAGGAAAGTAGTCAGTTATCTGGCTGGGCCATCAGTGAGAATATACAATGGTAGGATATGAAACCATGAAGTGGGAATTGGGGCATGATAAAGGAAGCTTTGAAAGTTAGTTAGGCTTCTTAAAATCTACAAGAAATTGAGAAACTAGATTTAAAATACAAAAATCTGAGGAAGAAGTAAGCTATACTTGTGTAAAGTCTCCTTAGCTTGTATATCCAGTAACTAACCTTTTTGAAAATGTTCTAGGTCAAAGTGTTCCCATGATATTTCAAATCAACAGATCATTGGTGTAAAATTAAAATTACATTTGACAATGATGGGAGAAAAATACACATGCACATGACAAAAACAGCTCCAAAGAAAACACTTAGCTTTTCTTATGAAAGAGCACAGCACCTTGAATGTCTTTCATAAGGTTCCAGAACTATCTCGGATTACTAAAGGGGGAAAAAAAAAAAAGTCAATTATCAAGTTTCACATTAAATGTTACTTAATTTAATAAAGTACATTAATGAAAGAAACAAATAGTTCAGTTCAAATGAAAAAGCATTATGAAATACTCTAAATTCTTTTTAAAAAATCACTTTTGATCTTCAATAATGGATCGAGCAGTGATCATTAATGGCTGTTCAAATAAATAGGTAAAAATCTGATGGGGGATTTTTTAATGAGTGGATCAGACTGACAATAGTGAACACTGTTCATTCTTAACACCACTAAGAGACAGCTAGAGATACATTGGGCATGTGAGGCAGTAAAGAAGGACATACCACCACTTATCAAGTCTTCTTGCTCCTCCAAATCAAACCTAGCTTATATCTGGTCAAGTCTCTAGATCTGATTTTTTTATAGCAAATATAAGGAACAGAAGACTGTATTAACACTACCAGGATAAAATCTGCAAATCCAGAAAGTGAAAATTCTATAAGACAAACGGTACTCTATAAAAATACCTATTTTTTCATACATATTAATAGCAAGACAAAAAATTATGAAAGGGAAATATATATTATTTTCAAGGTCTTAAAACACATTAAAAACCAAATTCAGTGTGTGGCCCTTGTTTGATCCTGATTCAAACAAACCAACTTTTAAAAAAGGCAAAAGATTATAAGACAATTGGTGAAACTTGAATACGAACTAGATATAAGAAACAGTTACCTTAGTAGTTAATTAGCTCAATGAAATGAGTATTATATATTGATGTCAATCAATGTAAATGATTTTAGTGTCACCAGGATGGAAGTATTGGTTTTGGGTGAAGATCAAAATTGTTGTGATAGGGCAAAGTTTACTCTTACACTTTTTTTTTCTGGTAGATAAAACTGAGACCAGTGTTTGAGTTTAAAGCACTCACATTGGCCTTTTGTTGATCACTGAGAAATAAAGAATTCCAGAGGGCCCCCTGTAGTTAAATTGTGAAATTCCTACATGAGGAGAAAAGAAGAATATGTCACTTTTTTCCATGTCTCTAATATTCAGAAATATTCCCCTGAGAAAATTGGGGAGAAGAGAGAGAGAATAAGGTTATGTGTGCCTAGCTCCTGATAAGCTTTCTTAAACTCTGAAAGAATAACAGGCTAACTCCCTGTGGACTAAAAGGCATCTCTGGTCAGCCTCGGCCTTGAAGAAAGTCTTGGCTTACTAGTCCTCTTCCAGAGAGCAGGTTGCCTAAATTAGTGAAGAAGTTGTACTGTGTATATGTTTTCCATCCCATTCCTCTAACCTCATCCTCTTAGATTTCTTCTCCACAAAGCAAATTTAACAGTTGTATATCAGACTCAGGTTCAAAAACTCCTCAGATGAGTTGTCACACCTGTATACTACTCTCACCTCACCCTAGCATAATCACATGTACATGTTTCTATATCTACATTAAAAGATGGTGAGTACATCAAGAGAGAATATTGTGAGAGAGACTGGTATATTGACTACTTATTATCTTGTCCTAGCCTCTCATTTATTATTGCAGATCCTCCAGAACACTAGCATTTTGCTGTGTTTTTTCTGAAGTTTTCCCTGCCCCCTTACTTCACCATTGTCTGCACCCAGTCTACAGGGACTGTAATGTGTTAAAAGCACAGTGTAACTAATAGAAATAAAGAGTGCAATGCTCCCTCCCCTAAGGTACTCCTTCTAGATGGAGCCTCTCACTGATGGTCAAAGATAAACAACAGGGTAGTTGGATGGTAGAGGGTTCAGTGGGAATGGGTAGCAATTGGAGAAACAAAACCTTAAAAGAATGGTTCTTTCTTTTGTTCTTTTTCCTTTTTCTTTTTGGAATGACCCACCTGTTGCAATTCCAGTGTGACTGGTTGAATTAGAAGGAACTGGGATCTTCTCTCACTTGTAAGGATGAGCTTCCCTTGTGAAACGCTAATCTACTAAGACTTTATGAAACACTGATGGTGAGGTGGGAGGGAGAAGACTGCCTAGACCTGCCCGTAGGGGAGGGAAATCATGTTGAAAGGGAGAGGAAGGTGGCATTATGTCCTTCTTGTGAAAAAGTCAGCCCTTTGATTCTGAGAATATGGGTTCTCTTAACAGAAATAGAGGGGATGAACAGCTTGGAAGGCAAGGTTCTGAGTTGGAATATATATATATACACACACACACATATTGATTCTATTAATCTTTTTGTGTGGACATAAGAAGGTGGATTGTTGGTTCCCAGTAAACTTTTCATTGAAAATACCCATAATAACACCCCTTTCTCTGAGGAATCATTTTTCTTTCCCCCACCTCCCGCTCACACGTATACATAAAGCAAAAATACAGTCATGTGATTTGTCTGGAAGAAGCCATTCTCTTACTTGACCCTGTCTTCTTGACTTTTATAATGGTACTAGAGGCCCAGTGCACAAAAATTTGGGGGGTCCCTCAGCCCAGCCTGTGCCCTCTTGCAGTCTGGGACCCCTCAGGGGATGTTCACCTGCTGGCGTGCCTGGCCAGTCTGGGTGAGGGGCAGAGGGCCATTTCAGGCTGCCCACAGTCCCTTCAGGGTTTGGATCCCTACTGGGGTGCCTGGCTAGAAGCAGGTATCTGGGATGTATTCAACTTCTATAACTGAAACTTTGTTGCCTTGGTCCCCCCCGCTCAAAGCCTGGGTTGCCCCTGGCAACCCAAGGTTCCAGCCCAGCAGGTATCTGGGGTTTGTTTATCTTCTATAATTGAAACTTTGTAGCCTTGAGTAGAGCTCAGGGCCCACAGGGCCCTGGCAGCCTCTATTGCCTGGGACAACTCCAGCCGTGGCCATCTTAGTTGAGTTAATTTGCATATTTGCTCCTGATTGGTTGGTGGGCATGGCTTGTGGGTGTAATGGAGTAAGGGTCAATTTGCATATTACTCTTTTATTAGATTAGCTAAGAAGAGCACTTGACTCATTCAGGACCTCTCATGCTATCCACAATGACTGAATCTGGGATTTATAAATGACTCAGCCTGAACCTACAAAATACCTTCCCCTGGATTTTTCAAATTTGAGCTATAGGTTAATGCCATTTTCTTTCTGCTCAATAAGCTTTGTAAATGTGTACTGAGATCTGCAGGCAACAAAGTTTCTGTCCTCATGGAGAAACTAAACCAAAATAATGAAGTGAATACCCAGAGAGAAGACAGCAAGAACATTGATGGTGTTTGATTTCCTGGTCCATCTACTCTGGCGACAACCTTACCTTTTGCCTTTTCTCTGTCTGACTACATGAACCTATAATTCCTCTTTGGACTAAACAAGTTTAAGTATATTCCTATTACCAGAAATCAAAGAGTCCTAAAATAAAAGTGACATGATCTCAACTACCAGACTGTTTATCTATGAATCTTAGCCCCAGCAGCACCTCAATTATCAATTGTTATAAAAGTTATTTTCCCTAATATCATACGTCTAGAAAAGAATGGCTTTGTAATAATTGAAAATGGTTGACTCTAATTGCAAATAACTGGGTGATAACATTTGTTCAAAGTTTTTCAGGCATAAAATTTATACGTTAGTTTAGTAAGTATGTGCAATGAAGATCTAACATTTTGTTTTTTTAAAAGGACCTGCCTCTTATCAGGAGCTTACCATTACATTTGTCCTTAACCCCTATTATGTACAGTTGTGTCATGAGCTCTTGTTTGCTTTGGTATGTAAAGAAATTGGGAACTAGCAATATTATATTTCTAACAGTGACCTTGACATATTCTTAGTCATTGTGTTGCTGGCTCAACTTTTGGTTTTGTGGCATGTCTCTCTTTCTTTCTCTCTCTCTCTCTCTCTCTCTCTCTCTCTCTCTCTCTCTCTCTCTCTCTCTCTCTCTCTCTCTCTCATTGGTGCCTATAACCCATAGTGAAGCAGCAAGTTATTAGCAGCAAATTTTAAATACGTGCATATATCCTTCCAAGTCATTTCTATCCAATCCTGTTTTTACCTGCCCACTCTGAGAAGCACTAATATTTATTTCAAAATTACTTAAATTATACTAGATGTAGAACATAAAATAATTTCAAATATACAAAGTGAATGAACCATGAAGAAAATGTTCTCAACAAATAATGTTTGGGAAATGAGGGATTTTATTTATTTGCATCTGCTCTCTGTTTCTTGATGAGTCTCACTGATGATTTATCAATTTTGTTTATTCTTTGAAAGAACCAGCTCTTGGTTTCATTGATTTTTATATTGTTTTTTTTTTTTTAGTATCTATGTTATTTATTTCTGCTCTAATCTTTTTTTTTAATTAAATCTTTATTGTTCAGATTATTACAGATGCTCCTTTTTTTTTAACCCCCATAGCTCCCCTCCACCTGGTTCCCCACCACCACCCCGTGCCCTTACCCCCACCATTGTCTTCATCCATAGATGTAAGATTTTTGTCCAGTCTCTTCCCATAACCCTCATGTCCCCTTCCCCCTGAGAATTGTCAGTCTCTAAACTTTATTATTTCTATCCTTCTACTCACTCTGGGCTTTTCTTATTGTTCTCTTTCTACTTCTTTAAGTTGTAGGGTTAAATAATTTATTGCTGATTTTTCTTGTTGTTTTTTTTTTTTTGAGGTATGCCTATAGTGCTATGAACTTTCCTCTCAGGACTGCTTTTACTGTGTCCCAGAGATTTTGAATTGTTGTGTATTCATTTTCATTTGTTTCCAGGAAGTTGTTTATTTCTTTCTTGATCTCATTGGTAACCCATTCATTGTTTAATAACATGCTAATTAGCCTCCATGTGTTTGAATGATTTTAGGTGTTTTTATTGGGGTTGATTTCTACTTTTATTCCACTGTGATCTGAGAAGATGCTCATTATGATTTTAATCTTCTTGAAATTGTAAAAGACTTCTTTTGTGTCTTAAAATGTTATGTATCTTTGTGAATAATCCATGTGTACTTGAGAAGAATGTATATTTTGCTGCTTTGGGGTAAAATGTTCTATAAATGTCAGTTTAATCCATCTGATCCAGTGTGTCCTTTATAGTCACTGTTTCCTTGTTAAGTTTTTGTCTGGAATATCTATTCAGTGAATTCCCTTACTATGACTGTATTGTTGGTGATCTCTCCATCAAAGTCTTCCAGAAGTTTTTTATATATTTAAGTGCTCCTATATTGGGTTCATATATGTTTATCAGGGTTATATCCTCTTGTTGGATGGTTCCCTTTAGTATTATGTACTGACCTTTGTTGTCTCTTGTGATAGCCTTCATTTTGAAGTCTATTTTGTCAGATATTAGTATTGCTACTCCAGCTTTTTTTTTCTTTTCCATTTGCATGGAAAAAATTTTTCCATACCTTCACACTCATCCTGTGTACATCTTTTGTTCTGACGTGGGTATCTTGTAGACAGCATATAGTTGGGTCATGTTTTTGTATCCATTCAACTACCCTATGCCTTTTGATTGGAGCATTTAATCCATTAACATTTAGGGTTATTATTGATAGGTACTTATTTATTGCCATTTTAGTTCTGTATGCCTAGGTTTCTCTCTGTGTTTCTTCTTCTCATTATAGCAGTCCCTTTAGCATTTTTTGTAGTTCTGGATTGGTGGTGATGTACTCTTTTAGCCTTTTTTTTGTCTTGGAAGCTCTTCATTTGACTGTCTATTTTGAATGATAGCCTTGCTGGATATAGTAATCTGGGTTTCAGATCCTTGCTTTCCATTTCCTTGAGTACTTCATGTCATTCCCTTCTGACCTGTAGAGTTTCTGATGAGAAATAAGGCATCATCCTTATGGGAACTCCTTTGTAGGTAACAGTTTTCTTTTCTTTTGTTGTCTTTAAGATTCTTTGTCTTTAATTTTGGACATTTTAATTATGATGTGTCTGGGTGTGGTCCTGTTCAGGTTCTTCTTGCTTAGGGTTCTCTGTGCCTCCTGAACTTGTGTGACTTTTTGCTTTACCAGGTTAGAGAAGTTTTCTGCCATTATTTCTTCAAACATGTCCTCTATCCCTTTTCCCATTTCTGCTTCTTCTGGTACAGCTGCTATTCTAATATTGTTATGTTTCACATTGTCCCACAGCTCCCTTAAGCTGTCCTCCTGTTTTTTAATTTTTTTTCTTTTTGGTTCTCTGCATGATTTTTTTCAACCATCTTCAAATTCACTGATTCGATCCTTATCTTCCCCTAATCTGTGTGTATTCCTTTCAATGTGTTCTTTATTTGTGTTGTCATTCTTTATTTCTGACTGTTCTTTTTGCATAGTTACTATATCTTTTTTCATGCAGTTGAGCATCTTTACCATCATTACTCTGAACTCTATTTCAGATAAATTTCTTATCTCTGCTTCATTTATCTCTTCTTCATTTATCTCTTGTTCTTTCATTTGGGGGTTGTCTCTTCATGTTCGCTGTCTGTTTGAGTTTGTGACTATGTATTAGGTAGATCCTCTATGTCTCTCAATCTCTAGTGCAGGACTGGGAAAGGAAAGAGTATCTAAAAACATTCAAGTTATCTGACAAATATAGAAAGGTCTATATTTCTAAAATAAAACATAGTTTAGAGATGGAAAGGTCCATTAAAAGATTTGTTGTACATCTGTTTTGCTTATTTATTTAATCATGCAGTTTTTAGGAAGTAAAGCAGGCAGTGAATTGGTGGGTTTGAGGTATTCCTGTTTCCTATCTCTTTAATGCTGCTACTGTCATATATTGTTTTAAGTAATTTTCAAATAATCTCATTTTCATGAACTGATAATTAATTAATATGGCATATCCCAGAGTTTTCCATGAAAAAAATATTTGACAGCATAGTAAATGCTATTTAAAACATATTTATGGCAAAACAAATTTGAGAAACAGTAGATAATAAAGTTATAAAGTGGTTTCTTTACTACAGGACTTCTTAGAATTATTGAACATGGTAATATGTATTGTGAATATCTGCCACAGAGATTTTTTCTTATTTTTATATTGGGTTCTTTTTTTAATAGATTGTCTTGTGAAATGAGACTCTCTCAATCCATGCTTGAGGAAATCAATATTCTCCTAATTCTGTAATAAATATTTTACTTTTTCAAATTAAAAAGAGGTATGATGCAAGAGCTTTGTTTAAATGTAAGCTACAGATTACTGCAATGCAAGAGATATATTCAACCTGTGGGTTAATAATCCTCTACTACTATCTATGGCAAGGATTAGAAATATTAATAAACTAGTAGCTCAATGCACAAAGATTCATGCAAGAATGGCCTTACTTCCCCTGGCTGCCGGCACCATCTTCGCTCCAGGCTGGAGCCATCTTTCCGCCTTTGCTCTGGCCCAGAACTGCCTTTCCAAGTTCTCATGCTTTCCAGAGGTCTGAGGCGGCTGGGGCTGTGTGGAATGACTGCATCGTCACCATGGCGCCTGCATATGCAAATTAACCCACCATCTTTGTTTAAGTTAATTTGCATGCCCACTTTTGATTGGCTGTTGGCTGTCGTGAAGGTACAATCAATTTGCATCTTTCTCTTTTATTAGCGTAGATGAGTAGCATAAGGCAGTCCAGTTTTCTGACAAAAGGGAATGATCTGCCCTCCCCTGTCTTGGTTAATGAACTAATATTGAACAGTGTGAGAAATACTGAACATTGATGGGACAAAGAAAATTATCTTTTGCATTAATAAGGAAACTGTATTCAGATACTTTGCCATGAGCAGGCCAGGGAAGCAGAAAATTGTTCAAAGTATCACCAGATATTCTACAACTTAAATCTCCAAACTGCCAACCACAAGCCTACATCTGTTTTACTTGTAAGAGTTCTTTAAAGGTGAATTGTTTTGTGGGTTAATTTTGTGAATTCCGCCCCCCCCCCCCCAAAAAAAAGCATTTGCCCACAGTTTGGGACAGGTTGTTTTCTCAGGTTACCAGCTTCCAGGCTAATCTGGTAAACATTTAAATAAGGATTTCTATGATAGCAATGTTTCTCTTTTTATGGCTAGTTTATAGCTTGAGGTGAATGTGTTCCCTGAGTGAATGTATGCTTATGCATATTTCTTATAAATCCTAACTAAAATGGAGTGTGCTCATTCTCTCAAATGCCTGCTCTGTGACTGGTAATGGTGACAAAAGTTAGGTTCTATTCATGTATGATAGTTTCTTTTTTAAAACATCAATTAGATTTCTTTTTATCCATCATAGACAAGTTTCAAGTCATGTGAGCTTATTCAACAATTTGTTAATACAAAAGGCAACTAAGCAAAACCACAAACCATATACATAGGCTTTTAGATTTTAACCTAAAATGAAGTTCATATAATTTATTTATATGTAAAAACAAATGACCAGTATGGATACTTGAAATCATTTATTCAAGGCATTTTTGCACTTGTAGTATAGCATACAATGAAAGAATGTGGGAGTGTGAAAAAGACTATAAAGCCACTGTCAGGGTATGTAAATTAAGAGCTCTTCAAAAAAGTTACAGATGTTTTACAAATAGGATTCCTGAAAATTTTGGAAGGAACTAAAATTTCATTGAAAGTATTACAATATCAAATGACATGTAATTAGTAGCAAGCAGTTATATATTAATTAAATGTTTATATCTTGTGAACTAAGACAACACATTTTTACATTCAAGTTGAAATAATTCAGCACCATGTTAGTTTAAAAGAAATATGAAATGCTTGAAGTGTTTAAAAGTGGTCTAGGACTTTTTGTAGCTGGATATGAAATATAGCTGCTGTTTGAATGTATTATTTGTGAATATGGATTCTAAATATAAAAAATGTAGAAAAGGGGTGACTTTTTACTTATCAGTTACTATACTGTTAGTGTCAAAACAAGCTATTTTTAAAATAAGACATCTTCTGACCAGAAATTGTATATTTTCACGCAGTTTGCTAAAGGTGATTTCTCAGTGCCATGATCATTGTAGTGCATGTCATGTCCTCTGAAATCTGAACATTTGAAATATTTAAATGTGGTTATTCTATGCGGTCCCAAATAAAAAACAATTATTGTTCATTATTACAAATAATGCCTAGTGATTGAAATTTTGAATAAATTTATTATGTAAAAGTGTAAAGATTTCCTACAAATAGGCAAGTTATAGATTCATATGTTCTGGTACTGCTGGAAAACTGAATCCTCGCCCCCATGGTCAAGACATCTTTAGTCCAGACTGTGGTCTGAATAATTATGAGGCCATTAATATGGTGTGTGGAAGACTCATTAAATTATTTTCCTGTTTAGCCCATTTTTTCACAGTCTTTATTAGTTTAAAGGCCAGTCTCTTTTCACTACTCAACATTCTTTGTATCATTTCTACTTTCTATTTAATTTTTTAAATTTAGGGTTTGTAAGGCTGGATTGTTTATTTTATTAATGGATAACTTTTACCAGCTAGTCATTTTCTATGAGTTTTTGTGGTTATTCAAAGAAGAGATACCTTGAGGTTCAAAAATATTGAGTGTTTAAGGGAGTGTTGAGGGATGACTGAGGGGAAAGAATGTATAAGGATTAAGTAAGAATCTTTACTTCAAAAATGGAAACTTTTTTTTAAATCAAATAGTACATTTTATATTTAAAAGGCAGACAGTTCAGGGATTGGAAACATATTTTTAATTATTAGTAACACATACATGCATATAACTATTAATTTTTAATTTATTTAAAAAATAAAATATAGTCATGAAAAACAAGAGCTTAAAATAAAAATTTTTAGACATGTACTTATAATTGTTAAAAATGAAATAAAGTGAACCTAAAGGATAATAATGATATTATTAATACTTAATTGAGGTTAGAGAAAATCTTTTTTATATCCTAATGCCTAGCATGTCAGTGCCTGGCATATATTAGACCCTCAAATGATGATGGATGGACAGACAGATGAAGGGCCTAATGAATGATAGTAAATGTATCATCTCGTGTATCCAAAGACCATGATATTGGCTAGCTTTTAATACAGGGGTAAGAATCTTGTACTAATAGATCTTAAATTGTAGATGCCAGTCTGGCTCAGTATTAATACTGACAGTAGTTTTCTGTTTTTCTAAAAAGTAAGTATGTTAAAATATTGAAAATATTATAATCTAAGAGAAAGGATCTTTCTGCAATCTTATAACTAAAAAGCAATTTAAGGCAAAGAGGTACATCAAAGAAGCTATCCCATAGCTCATATACTAGCTCAGTGAAAGCTCTGATCTCTACTAAGCTGTCTGTGTCCTCTGTTGGGAAGTGTGCCCTGGCGGATGTAGATCTGTGGTCCTCCATCATCCATCGCTCAATGACTGTCCATCTCTAGCCCCTCTCACCACTCTAGGCACTGAGTGAATGCTAAATGGTGTTGACTTTATAACTCCATGGCATATAATACACAGAAGCCAACTCATTTTTAAATTCTACCTGTGTGTCCTGGCACTTGAAGTACCTTGCTTGAGATTTTAATACTGGTTAATATAGAAAAACTTCTGCTTAAGCACCACTAACTTAAAAGTGTAATTTGATTTCTTTCTGCACCTTTTGAATCTAGGAAAAAGAGAAAGTCTCCCAATTCTGTTGTGGCACATGATTTCACAGTTTAAAATAAAAGCACAGCTGTCTCATTACGTAGCACAGCCTTTGGTTTTGCCAAAAGTATTTTTTTTTTTTACCCTTATTCACCAACCCCTCAAGAACATAATGCTGTATGCTTTGCTAATCTGGATTATATTTCACACACACACACACACACACACACACACACACACACACACCACTGATTCCTGGATAAAATAGACTATGGTTACTGTATTCCACACATATTATGTCATCTATTCTGGATAAGTGAAAACTTTCTAGCATTCCTCTTTTTAAAGCTCAACTTTTTTTTTTTAATGTAGAAAATTTGAAAATTCTAAGATGGCTTTTATTATTTTTTAAAAATTATTTGAGAGACAGTTGTCGTTTGAGGGACTTATTCATTATGATTTTTATTTTATGTCCGTAAGAAAAAATATTAAAAATATTGCCTAGTACTTCAATATACTTAATTGTGCATTATCTTTGGATGTATCACATTTGTCATCAGAATAACTTCCCATTGACACAGTTGTTCTATATATACATATACCAGTCCCCAGAAGGGTAATTTTAAGATGCCACTTAAAAGGTTTCTCTACCCATACGAAAATTAAAGAGTAGAGTGGAGCCTCAACAAATGTCAGGGAGAGTTGGGCAGCTCAATTACTTAATTTGTCCCAAAATAAAAACTGACGTATGTCAGAATGAAATTGTACACTTGACAGAAAGAAAGTTTATCTACTAATTAAAAATGTAAACATAAATTTTATATAGGGATGTAGCTAACTGAATACATATACTGCCATTTCTCTGCTATATAGTAATATTTTTTGAGACCAATGGTAATGCATTTGTTCCTTTCTCAGCACCAAATGTGTCCATACCTATTTAAACAGTAGGACATATATAAGCCAATGATTACCGTAGTTCACGAAGTTATAGCACTTTATAAAATTCCCAGTTCAAAGTAATTTTGGCTCACTCATTTCTGTATTATACTTTCAAAAAGAGCATAAGAAATTTGTATTTCTTTGAAAGAGCCAAGGGTACAACTATAGAATTGAAACAGGTTAATTCACAAAATAATGTGAATAATGATATTAAAATTTTTCCAAACAATGCCAATTTAAATGTTCAAAATCCAGTTATGTGCTTAGTTATAAAAAAGTCCAAACCAAAATTCATTTGTTGTTTTCTGTTCTCTTTTTCAAAATACATAAATCCTACTGAAGCTAATCTATTTTTCCCACTTCAGAACACCAGGCACTGATTTATCCATTGGGAGTCTTGGCTTGCTTTTTAATACCTATATTAAAAAAAAAAAGATAAGTTATTAACCTGATAATATTATGAATAAATACAGTAGACAAGTTTGAAGTCAACCTTTTAAAAAATCGAGATATCATTTTTCTTCCACCTAAGCAGCAGTTACCTTATGAAATTATCCATTAATACTTGGTTGAGAAAAAATATTTTTTTGATTTGAGAGAGAGAGAGAGAAATATAAATTTCTTGTCCCACTTATTTATGCATTCATTGGTTAATTCTTACATATGCCCTGACAGGGGATCAAACCTGCAACATTGGCATATCAGGGCAATGCAGCTACTGCCAATTCTTGATTTTAACACTGATTTAAAGAAAGTAACTATGTCAGCAGCAGAAAGTATATGCCTGATACTTATGGTTTAAAAAAAAATCTGAAACAACCAAAAGTGAAGCAGGATTCATCAGAACAGCAGCTATGCCTGGGTGAGTTCACTCCATGGAGCAAGTGTGGCATGTGCACCAAGAAGCAGGCCACGGCCTCTCACTGTCCTGCATTAGTCCTTTCCCAGCCTGATTTGGGATGTATAGTGAGGCATTAATGTGCAAGACACTGGATCAAAGCCAATATATCAATATTAGTGTGTTTACATTATGATCACAGATTCCCCATGTAAAGGAAATAAGAATGCACTTAGTCCAAATCATAAACCATAAATTTCCCAACAGTAATATCTGTGAGAAGAGAACTTAATTGTAGCATCATAGAACTGAACTGGACCGCAGTCACTTAGTCTATATGTTTTGTATACAGTGAGGAAAATGAAGGAGAAGAGGATACATTAAAGGCACACACTTTCTAACTGGGTGGTTTGTTCACACCAATGAATGCTCTCAAATATTTCATTAATGTGAAAGACATCAGTAAACTGAGAGGTAATATGTCTTTAAGAGTTAAAAAAGTACAATAACGCTACCAAGTGTAAGTACCCGCTGCTACTTACAGAGTCATCAGCCTGACCACATAACTTCAAGCTGTGTATGCTCCCCTCCCAAGAGCTGTAAGGACTCTGCCTGGACTCCAAAATGAAGTTCTAACTTTCTGCCTTGCTCTTCAGTGCTCTCTTTGATCTGGTCCCATTTTACTGCCCCATCCTTTTTACCTAACTCTTCACTCCATAAATGTTTTAGCCAAACTGGAACACTTGCTTTTCCAAACATATCCTGCAATTTCTTCCTGCCATGTAGGTGTCAGTGATGCCGACTCCTCCCAGCATGCTTTTTTAAAAAATTATCTTTATTGTTAATATTATTACAGATGTCCCTCCTCCTTTTTTCCCATTGACTCCTTCTCTCCGCACCTACTCTTTCCAGGTCTTCACCACATTATTGTCTGTGTCCACTGGCTGTGCATATATGCATATAAGTTCCCTGGTTAATCTTCTCCCTCCCTCCCTGCCCTCACCCCACCTTCCTCTGACATTCAGAGCATGCTTCTGCCAAACTCTCCCCAGTACAGTCCTTGTCAGCCTTCAAGGCCCAATTCAAATGCTGTCCTAAAGCCTCTCCTGATTCTCAGCCAGAGGACACCTCTCCTTCCTCTGAGCTTTGATCCCTAGCAAGGGAGGCTGGAAGTGAAAGTCAAAATGTAAGAGGCAGTCAGCTGAAGGTGAGGATTTCTTTCTCAAGTTGAGGTTTCTGCACTTCTGCCATTATTTTCCATTCATGGATAAGTATGATCTTATTTATGATTCACTAACTATGGTTATTAAACTAACATTTTCATCTGATCAATATTCATTATCAAAATTCTACCTCAACCACTCTTGCAGTTTAGTTACAGCCAGTGGCAACTGGTTAAAAAAAGAAAAGGCAACTCTAGGCTGAAAAAATTTTTATTTGCTCAAAATATCTGGCAGCCCGGCTGGCATGGCTCAGTGATTGAGCATCAACCTATGAACCAAGAGGTCAAGGTTCAATTCACAGTCAGGGTACATGCCCAGGTTGTGGGTTTAATCCACAACCAGTGGGGGCATTCAGGAGGCAGCCAATCAGTGATTCTCTCTCATCATTATGTTTCTCTCTCTCCTTCTCCCTTCCTCTCTGAAATCAATAAAAAAATATTTTTAAAAAAGAAAAAGGAAATGTCTGGCAACATCCAATTCAATGGATTCTATTGGGTGAAAAGCAAGACACATTCTGTGAAACAATCACCTCTCCAGACCTCATCCTGGAGGTGGTACCTGGGAGTTACCTAGCTTATTATAACAGAGGTCCTGGCCCATTGCATTTTATTTTACCCCTCGTGGAACTCCTCATTGTTTGTTTATTACAGTTGTGTATTTCTCCTACCCTTTCAATTCCCTAAAAAGGGGGTAATTATCTATTAATCAAATATTGACTAAGAGGCTTCATGGTGGCAGACCTATACCTGTTAATGGGTTTACAATAGACACAAAGTGAGGTCCTGATTATGCCAGTAGAACAAGAGACAAACATTGAACAAAGATTCACAAGTAATTAATTGGAATTATTGGAATTATTGCTATACAGGGTCAGGAATCTTACTTATCCTTGCCTTATTCTCTAATACCCAGTGTAGGACCTCAGTAAATACATAATGCAAGTGTGAGAGTACCAAGGATTAGAGAATGAAGGAATTATAAAAATTAAGATAATTCATTTATTTTAGCTCAAATTCCATTGCTGTTCTGGGGATTTGCAGTTACACTGTGATCACCCTGTACTACATGGGTCATAAACTCATCCAGGTTTCCTGTGTTGTGGGCATGTCATCAGAAGAATATATTTAATTATAATTTTTTCAGTGCTGACCCTATGAAGTTACAAGCTTCATTGACCTTGAATGGCATGTGATGGAAAGTGGCATGTGATGACACTTGTAAAACACAGCCTTTGCTCATTCATGGGAATGAGGAAAAGGCGCCCCTGTAAGGTGAATGCAGCCCAAGCCACAGGAGGTGGCTCTGTGAGTGGAGCATGGGACAGGAGCCCAGGTCTAAGGCAGAACCTGCACAACTGGTTTAGGTGATCTTGGGGAAACCTGCAACTACAGGTGCATATATGGTGAACCACTGCCCTGGTTTGTACATCAGGGAGAAATTACTATTAATTGTGAGTTTCTAGTGTACCTGTTACACCTTTCTGTGTGACCCAGAGGCACTGGTGCCTCTCCAGCGTCAAAGCAAAGCTGATGCATGTTCAGTGTCACTCTCATGTGTGCTCATTGTTCGGAAGGTGCCGCTCACAAGGTGGCATGTGTAGTCAGACACTCTAACCCAGCAGCACTGCAGCAGGCAGTGCTTAAGGCATTAGGGTGAGACGGACAGACAAGCAGGAAACCTGCCCAGCTTTTGCTAAGTATTTTCATCAACACACCACTCCTGTTAATAGTAATGTGCGGGGATTTTATCTAAGATGTCATTTGGAGAAGGGTTTCAGGCCTACGAAAATGATGCAGGTACCTCCACATATCCCTTCTTTTGTGAAATATTTCCCTAGTGTTTGTCCTAGAACTCAATGTGTGAGCTCTTGTTTTGCACAGAGCAGGCAGTCTGATCCCTTCAGCTGCATTCTTTAAGGCAGTGATTTTTCAGAATGTACTTCGAGGAACTCTAGGAATTTCTCCAGAGCTCCGTCATGGACTCTGGCAGCAGCAGGAAACCCAACCGTTTGGGTTCCCACAAGGTCACCCACAGTACGTATCGCATATTTCACATATTCGGCCTCCACACATGCTTTCTGGGTAAACAGTGTGTTCTCTGTGTGTGTGTGTGTTGTCTTCAGAACTAAGTTTTAATATACTAAAAAGCTGAGTACCCTTCTTTCTCTAGCATTGCCAAAAAAAGATCAGCTCTAACTGTGTGATAGTGCAGACCATTTTCTACCTTCGGTCTAGTTTGCAAGGAGGCTATACTAATGATAGAAATAAACATACCCTGCGTAATGCCTGTTGATGAACTGAAATGCTTGGGAAAGTGTATCACTTAGTTAGGTAAATCAGACTCACGGTGAAATTGTGCAGCCCGAGGCATACGCATGATGTCCCGTGTAGCGAATATCACAGCGCACGACATTGTTGGAATAGTCCGATTCAGGCACCAAGTAGCTGGGGTTCACACTGACCTAAGCAACACAAACAGCATCTGCATTTCAGATTTTATTAGCAGTGTTTACTGGTTAATTCTTCCTGTTTTCATAGGGCTACCATACTTCAACTCATAGAAGCAGGGAGGATTAAGTTTTAGATAAATGGTTAAACTCTGAAGAGATTGTATATTTTCCCCTCAAGTTTTTTAAAATAAGACATTTTTGGAGATATCTGTACTATCAACAAATATATATATATATATATATATATATATATATATATAATGAAAAATCATATATCTGAAACCATATATCTGGGAATCATTTAGAAATAGTTATAGAAAATGTATAATTGCTTTCAGGGTCATGATTATCTAACATTTGAATCCAGAGAAAGGGATCTATAGAATTGCAGTGGAAATAAGTTTCAGCTATATATTCTCAAAGTTCTCTACCTTTAGGATGTAGTTTCCAGGTGCTACATCTGTGATGTCAATCCACTGGCAGTCTATGTCTGCATTGTAAGTATCATAACAGCCAGGACTCAACCCCTAAAACAAATAAAATAAAAAATTTAAAAAGATGGTGTATGGTTAGAGTATGCTAAAGAATATGCATATTAACCCTAGCCAGTTTGGCTCAGTGGATAGAGAGTCAGCCTGTGGACCAAAAGGTCCTGGGTTTGATTCTGGTCAAGGGCACGTACCTTGGTTGCAGGCTTCTCCCTGGCACAGGCCCTGGTTGGGGCTCATGCAGGAGGCAACCAGTTGATGTTTCTCTCACATCAGTGTTTCTCTCTATCTTTCCCTCTCTCTTCCACTCTCCCTAAAAATCAATGGGAAAATATCCTTGGATGAGGGATTAACAAAAGAGAGAGAGAGAGAGAGAGAGAGAGAGAGAGAGAGAGAGAGAGAGAGAGGATACATATTATTTGTAAATCAGATTTTAAGTTAGTACTTACAAGAGTTTGTAAGTACAACTATACTTATATTGCATCTCCCTTGAGAAGTATATTTTACTCAGCCTTATAGCACCTCCAGCCAAAATACAAAAAAACTGCCTAATATAAGTAGTAGTATATCGAGCTTCATAAAAGTCATAAATCACCAATGATAAGTATAATCTTAAGTGACAAAATAGACCTCCACCAAAATTCCAGACTATTCCCAGCTCAAGAATAAAGGCCACATACTAATCAATTTAACTTATATATTCTCTTCTCAATTTCTTCCTGTACTCTGGAAATTACTTCCTGTACTCTGCCCATGATACTTTCTTGTGTATACTTTTATAGTATTTATCCTTTTCTGCTCTGAATTATAATCATACTATATAAAAACATCTAACTAAAAGTTGTAAGCTCCCTAAGGGTAAGGCCTATGATTGCATTTTTGAATAGCTAATAGTAATTATGTATTACGTGCCAGGAATCATTTTAAACATAAATTCGGTTCCCAGAACTACATGAGGCAGGTGCTATTATTATCCCAATTTTACAAATAAGGAATCTGAAGCACAGTGAGGTCAAATAACTCATGGAAGGATATATAGCTTATAAGTGGCTAAGTTGGTTTTGAGTTCAGTATTCGGATCCAGAGTCTCTGATGTTCCCCAACACACTGTGCCCTTTCTCATATAGTCACTGAAATATCTTGTTGAATTAAAGGGATGAATGCATGTCTCAATGTGCACATCCCATCTCACTTCACATGCTAAGGTATTCACATAAGCAAGTAAATAAGTGACTTCTACAGGCTGCGAGGAAAAGAATACCAATGAGATATGGTCCTTGCTCTCTGGAAAGTTACAGTCTGGAGAAGTTTGTTCAAACTGAAGTCTGTAGGTGCAGTCTCCAATCTATTAGTTCTTCACAAGAAGTTTTATTGTTATATTTTCATTCTAATGATAATCTAAAGTAAATTAAAAAGCATATGCTAGAGTCATTTTAACTCAATACTGCTATTTAATTTCAGCACCCCGAATTGCTTTGGTGCTTAACATCACCTTGGTTGCCAAAGAAATGGCAAAATCATCTAAGCGTGTCCTACCAGTGTTGGTTTGGTGATAACCTGATTGGGGAGAAAGTGGAAGAATTGTGCTCTCATGACACACTCAGAAGTACCTGTGCCACAGCAGTGAGAACCATGTACGCACCTTTGCTAATACCAACGCATTAACAGTATGTTGAAGAGTAAATATGTAATGAATAATTTTTGCTTTCTTATCCCAGCATATCATTTGTTCTGGCAAATAATAAATACTTAATAAGTGTTGCTACTACTAAATTTATGGCATTACAAGGGAGTCATTGGAATAGATATTTCTTTAATCCAGGTCTAAGTACTGCTACAATGTTTATATTACTTTCAAGTAAATAAAAGAGCTTTAAAGAATGCTGAAACTGGTACTCTAGCATGACTCAGCTAGCCGATGTTAAGTATGAGCTTTGGTTATTTGAATTAGCAAACAAATATGGGAGTTTTTAAGGCCATTAAGGAAACAGGTATTTCATATATTCAAAGTCATGCTTTAAAAAAACAGGTTAAATGTAGAACCTTACCTGAGGCTGTCTAAATTAGCTATTTGGTTTTAGCAAAACACAACTGATACCGTAAATTAATCTGACAGTTTCCAGTTTTGTATACATGTAATATATAAATTAGTTATGAAAGTATAAATATAAGGAAGTTATATCTAGTTTTATGTTTGGATACATTTAATTGACATTATAATACAACAAATCTAAGTTAATATTGGGGTTTGGGAGAATTATTTTTTCCTTTACATGATATGCTAGTCTAAGTGAAAAATGCAAATTGCTTGTAACATGAGACCTGGTGAATAATAGTTAATAGGACATAGATGATGATGGTTAAGGGGAAGCTACCATACAAAATGAAGAATTGAGAGACTAGAAGTGCTATAAATACCTGTAGTCCTAGATTCAAGTAGTTCAGCAGTGAGCTATCCACATTGCCTCTTTCTGAATTAAAAGAATAAACTAGGTCCCTTCACAGGCAGGTCCTGTGGGCCTCTCAGAGTGAAAAAAAGAACTTCTATAGACACGCATCTGTAATGTATGGGTAGGTTACATCTTCTTTTGCTTAAAGAGTAAATGCTGCCTCAGGCACATGGAACTGAACCCTACCCCCTCCAATTGCACTCACATTCTAAGCTTAGAGAAAGAAGCAGCAGTAACATTTAGGTCACCAAAAGCTTCCAGCCACAGCCCTGGAATTTGCTTCCCCTTGCCCTGAGACATATACACTCACTACTCCTTGCCAAGATTTTGGCAGGAGTAAAATTATAATGTCCTTTTACAAATTAGAGTTTCTTATGGAAATACTGGCATGGCTTTGAACTGACACAGATTTTCCTATTATAGGACACACAAATTGCTTAGTTCAGCATGATTTTTTAAAAATTCATCCAAAGAACATCTGACATCAATTATACTGTAGTCTTAAATATATATGTTAAGAAAGAAATTGTATCCTTCTGCTTTTATTTACATGATTAAAAGAGACAGTTTTTAAAGTGCTTCTAAAGAAGCCTATTTCTCTCCTTTTGCTAACCATAATCACTGGGTATCCTACTTTTACCATACTAAGTTTTGCAGGTGGGAAAACAGGTATCTTTTCTGTAGTTACTTACCAAGCTGGTGAAACAATACAGAATGAGCACAGGTTTGGAAACCATGCAGACTTTTTCAGAGAGTAAAGTGCTGCTTTTGATTGTGGAACACATGAGTCTGCAGTGACCTTCTGTGATGATAAAATACTTTGAAAATAATTTGGATCATCAAGTCTTCACTTTTGTTTTCTCAATTATCTTCTATCTTGACTAGATACCCGCTAAACAAAGCAGTTTGTAAAAGACAGGCGGGAGGAAAGAAAATAGCAGACCCCTTTGTTTTCTCTCTGAAGCCTGCAGGTTCCTGATTTGATGATGCCAACCTACCTGTGTGTGTGCAGTACATGCAAACCGCCTGTGGTAGCCGTAGTCACAGGATGTGTCCTCCAGACAGAAACTGGCTTTGTGGCCTTCAGCCACTCTCCTCTGAGTGTTGGCATCGAGCAGGTCATAGTGGCTGAATTCATCCATGCTGTGGTAATGTCTAGTGTGCCCCACAACACAGAGACAGTGGTCAGTGACAGAGAGAGAAAAAGCAGTGAGCATTTCAGATGACTTCCCGGCTGCCCCACCCGTCTGTTTGCACATTAAAATTAAGATAATGTTTATCTTTTTAAAGCCAGATTCATGCATTCTCTCTCCTCCCTCCTCCCCACCCCCCACCTGCCTCCATCCAGGGTCAGAAGTCTATAAAAACTAAGTTTTCAACTTTGCTACTTGAAAGAAAAATACATATTTTGAGTGTTTTGCTTTTCTATTATACTCCGTTTTATCTTTGAATATTAAGTAGAAATAGACAGTAAATTTCTGTGTTTAGGTGAAACTTGCCATGTGTTTTCTAGTATATTTCCTTTGGCTACCACACTGATGTCTCATTCCAAAAATGAAGAGCACATGACTCTTGGGAAGTTTCTGTGAGATTTTAGAAATTTGAGTTCTCACAGATTTAAAATCATTACTAAACGTAACAGAGAAAGTGGTATGTTTTATCTGTCATTTTAACTAGTATAAACTTTTATTTGGAAGTGAATAATTCCATTTTATCAGTACATTAGGTGCTCATATCTGTTGTTATCATTTCATGAAAGAGAACATGCTGAGTTATTCACCTTCTCCCATCAGGAAGAGAACAAGAGGGAATAGTTCCAACTGAAGAAAGTTCAAGGGCACATATCAGGATTTTCTGGGAATAAACACCTGGTCAATTTATCTAGGCTAATTATAGAATAACCTAACGTGGAAATCTTTAAATTTAGGACAGAACAGGCAAAGTTGTATTGATACAGGTCTTTTGAAAGATGGAGATAGGTTTTCTCAGCTCATGGAGTATATCATATATACCTTTCTTTGAGAAAGGTATCTGAACCCTTTTAATAACAACTTGTCATCTTTATTAAATGCTATTAAAATGCTAACTGCAGATAATCTTGGCTGCAGTGGGCTTTTTTATAATTCTACTTGAAATATATTGGAGTCCCCTAACCAGTTTGGCTCAGTGGATAGAGCGTTGGCCTGCGGACTCAAGGGTCCCAGGTTCGATTCCAGTCAAGGGCATGTACCTTAGTTGTGGGCACATCCCCAGTGGGGAGTGTGCAGGAGGCAGCTGATCGATGTTTCTCTCTCATCAATGTTTCTAACTCTCTATCTCCCTTCCTCTCTGTAAAAAATCAATAAAATATATTTAAAAAAAAAAGAAATATATTGGAGTAAAATTCTAGTGAATCCAATCACTGAACCCTATCAACAGTTTTAATAAACTGGACTTAGAGTATCTAATTTAAAAGGTAACAGGATCTAATAATTGATGTATTATTTTAAAGACATTCCATTGATTATGTCACACTACAAAGAGAAAAATTCTAAATGTGAATGACAGCGATTTTCTCCCTTTGTGTAAAAATCATTTAAAAAATAAAAAAACCAACGCAAAAGCACCCAGGAGGCCCATCCACTTACTGGTGACAACTGTGCCATTCCCAGGAATATCTTGGGCGGCTCGGTAAGAAATCTGATGTCCCTTGATTTTTCACTCTTTGGGGAAATCTTAGCAGCACCCTGTGATCATAATCTCTGACATCTGCTCTATATGCTGAGCTGTCATTTAAAAAAAAAAAAAGAAACATTATTATTTTCACAGACCATTAAAGAGAAAACTACAAGCAAAACCTTTTCAGTATATAATGCTGACTCTCCCACTCCTCCAACTAGGCTATGGGTTGAAGAGTCAAGGCATTTTGCTTATTATTGTGGAATCTCCAGAGTTTAGAAGAGTGCTTGGCAAAGAGAGCTCTGTGCATATATGTTGAATGGGTGAGTGAATGACAACTATGGAAATCCTCAGTATAAACATAAAAACAATAAAATTAGTATTATAGTCTTGCCGGCGTGGCTCAGTGGTTGAGCATCAACCTATGAACCAGGAGGTCACAGTTTGATTCCTGGTCAGGACACATGCCAGGGTTTTGGGCTCAAAAAAATCATATTTACCTGTTAAGGACTTTGAATTTAACTATACATTTCTTGAACAAATAACTATGATGTAAAGTGGGGAAATCACTCTAAAAAGTACACAAATAATTTTAGACAAATAATTTTGTAACTTCATTGTCTTCAAAACAACAGCATTACTGTAATAGTATAGGGAGTGCAATGGTGTTAGTGATGCAAGACTCAAGAATGAAAATGATGAGCTTCGATTTTCTTCTCTTTCTTTAGCCTGGAAATTGTAAAGGGTCACAGTGGAAGAAATATATTAATAAACATTACTGGGTTCCTTCTAATAAACTATTTTGTGTGAATATACATTCAAATACTACTGATGACTAATGACCTTATTTTACAGTGTAAAAATTTTTTGAGAACTATCAAAACGTCCTCTAGCTCCCTCCGCTGGTTACCCAGCTGCAAATTCAGAGACATATATTACTATGATTTTATTTTAGGACTGATGGAAAAGCAAAGTTCTTGTTCATAGTCTTATTCTGGCTGTAGTGACATCCAAATAGCTAAGTTAATTATGGCTTCAAACAAAAGGAGAAAACTTAACCTTTGCCAATAAGGGGTTCCTCAGTGGCAAATTAGCCCCCAGTCTTTTAAGGGTACAAGCTCTTTGATGACAATATTTTCCATGTTATTGTACAGTTAGTTGTTTAATAAAAAGTTATTGGAGCCCTGACCGATTTGGCTCAGTGGATAGAGCGTCGGCCTGCAGACTGAAAGGTCCCAGGTTCGATTTCGGTCAATGGCATGTACCTTGGTTGCAAGCACATCCCCAGCAGGAGGTGTGCAGGAGGCAGGTGATCCATGTTTCTCCCTCATCGATGTTTCTAGCTCTCTATCCCTGTCCCTTCCTCTTTGTAAAAAATCAATAAAATATATATTTTTAAAAAGTTATTGGAAACAGTTGGCTTCAAAGTTAAAGGATCTTGGAAAACAGAGACACCACCCTCCCCACCCTCACCATTCCCCCCCCCACACACACACACACTTGGGAGAAAGATTTGCTCCATCTCCTTGATTTATGCTAGTTTGAAAGACAGAACCCACAGAAATCTTAAAATTTTTCTCTCTCCATCCAGGTCACCATGCCCAGAAGTTCAAGTCCTACTTCCCAGCTCTTGTCTGTTAGGAACAAGAGTAGTCAGAACTAGGGACCTGAGGAGCCCCTGGAACCAAGAGGGGAGCCGCGCCGCTGATATCCCAGCTTGTACCTGGCCAAGCAGTTTTCCTCCGCGGCGCACCTCAGGTTGTACATGGACATCTTCTGCACGTAAGTGGATGCCTGGATGTAGTAAGGATCAGGCACCAGGTCCGGGAGACCTAAACGTCAGCAGGTGATGGGCACAGTGAGACAACCCTGCGCCCCCTGCCCTGGCTACTGGTCCCTCCGTGCCCCTTACTCCTCAACCTCTACCCACCGGACTGCTGTTTTAGTGAGGGGCCGCGGGTAGCAGGAGGGTGGGGGATGCCAGGGGCTGCAGAGCAATGTGGAAAGGAAGCAGGAGGGGCCAGGCACGCGGTTTGCACCAGATTCCAGGGCTGCCTCTGCAGGCGCAGGGGGAGGGGTCGGATCTGCGGGGCTCGGGCCTGCCGCGCCCCGGCAGCCACGTCGGGGAGCCACCAGCCACGTTGGGGAAGGGGTGCCGGGTCGTTCCCGAGACATGGGGTGCTTACCGTACTGGAAGTAGCCGGTGCCGTAGCCGGGTCGGTACCTGCTCCCAGGCCGGGGCCTTTCGTACGTGTCATAGTAGTTGTAATAGGGGTTGTCGTCGGAGTACTTGTAAGGGTTGTACGGGTCGTCTCCCACCATGCCGTCCACGCGGCTAGGCAGCCTCGGGTTGCTGAGCGCCGGGCGCTCTGCGGACGTGGTCCGGTTACCAGCGCGCGCGGTGCCAGCGTCGCGGGTCCCGGACGAGTAACCAGCCTGGAACCAGTGGCGGGCGGCGGGCCTGGAGCGGCCGCCGGCGGCCCCCGACGGGGCAGCGGTCCGCGCCCGAGCCGCCGCCGTGCGGTTGTTGCGGAGCAGCAGGATCGGCGTGCGCGGCTGCGGGGCGGCGGCGTTGGCGGTGCCCGGAGCGGTAGCGCTCGGGTCCCGCCGGCGCTGCGGCTGGTACTGCGAGCCCAGGCTCAGCAGGCTGAACACCTGCCCGTTGTTCTCCCATTGGATCTTCTGGCTCCAGGCGCCGGGAGCCGCTGGGGGATCGCGAGGAGGCTGCTGCTGGCCGTCGGCCGGGGGGGCGCAGCGCAGGACCGTGCAGAGCTGCAGCGGCCCCAGCAGGAGCGCGGTCCAGGCGAAGCGCATCTCTCTCTTTCTCCGATGGCCCCCACTCCGGGAGGACGTCGCTCAGAGGAAAGGAAAGCTGGACCGAAATCACGTGAGGAAGGGAGAACTCTTCCACCAGGAAGGCAGCGGAGCGCGGGTCTCGAAGTCCCCAGCAAGCAGTGCCAAGGTTGGGCTGCAGACCCTTCTCCAGTCCAGGCGGCTGCTGGGACGTGGCACCCGCCTCTGCTCCTTCCCAGCGCTCTGGAAGGCGATGGGGAGCGGCGCGGCGGCCCGGCGAGCCGGCAGTGTCTGGAGTGAAGGAAGGAGGAGAGATTTTAAACTTTCTGGCACGTTTGCAAAGTTACACAAGCCGTTCTGGCCCGGCCACCCCTCCGCTATTTGTTCACGTAATGCGATTGGAAACGTGCAAGGGGACAGCTCCGCGCCTCTGCCCCTCCCGCGCCTCCCAGTCCCGTCCTCCTCCTCCTCCTCCTCCCCCCAGACACGTTGCACAGGGAACGTTAAGGGGAAAGAACCAAACGGAACACACATCCTGAGACACACTCGGTTTAATCTGGGGCGAACATGCAGGAATTTCAAAAGACTCAGACAGACGGAGGCAGCCAGGCCATGGGGCGAAGCCAAAATATGCATGAAGAAAAATGCTATTAGGTCACCGGCCCCGGAGAGGCGGGAAGTCAGGAGGTGGGGAGGGAGCTAGGGGCGAGAGTCGGGGGTTGGGGGTGGAACGATTGTGACTAACATTTATCCTTAAGGAGTTCCCCAGACACATTTTCCAATGCACACTCACTCACTTTTATGGGAAGCGCCCTCAGCAAATAAACCCCAGGATATCAAATTTTGTTTTTTGTGTGTTGGTAACATGAGAAATGGGTTACAAATTTGTTTCCTACAGTGACTACTTTAATAAGTAAAAGTGAAATTTTGCAGGGAACAGAAGCCAGTAACACTGAAATCTGCTTCTTTTTCAGAATGCTGGCCTGATCTGTACCTCGAGTGGAAGTGAAGAACCATCTTTCACTCAACAGTGTCTACCAGGAAGTTTCGTTGAGCAGGGGCTGGGGCAAGACTGCCTGAGAGAGAGCTCAGGATAAATAAGCATTTTATCTGACTTTTTCCCCCTCTCTCTTTTACATCTAATAATTAGGTTTCACTTTGGATTTTAAACATGTAAGTCACCATTTGTTAAATGTTGAAAACTCCTATGATGTTTGATTGATCTTCCAACTTAAACAAAAATGTTGCTAAAGAAACAGCTGGGATTCAGATTTTGGTAAAGAGAAGGGAGTAGGAGTGGCCAGAGAAGAATGGGTGGGAGGATAGGGTGGGAGGTTGGAAAGAGATGCTTAATGGACCCGATATTCACATACCACACAGGTTTTGGGCAGTGCTGGAGACATTTCAAAGGAAAATTGCTGCTAAACAGCTTGATTTAAAACTATGACTCAACACTAGATTTTAATAACCTCTTGTTGGTGTCATCCTTGAGCTGTTGTCTGAGTTAGTATCATCCTAGAGCTGAATACTTCAATATTCAGCTATCTCTCTTAGTCTCTGTCACTCCACGTGTTTTTTAAAAATATTTTTTTTTATTTCAGAGGAAAAGGGAAAGGGAGAGAGAGATAGAAACATCAATGATGAGAGAGAATCATCCATCAGCTGCCTCCCTCATGCCCACTTTGGGGATCGAGCCCGCAACTGGGGCATGTGCCCTGACCAGGAATGGACCCTGACCTTCCAGTTCATAGGTCAATGCTCACCCACTGAGCCAGGCCAGCCAGGCTGTCTCTCCACAATGGTGATGTTGTGGACATCTGCTAATTGGACTGCTCAGCATCCATTGCCCTTTTGTTGTTGTTTTTGTCGTTCTGAACAACTATTTTCCTTTGAGAAACTTCCTCTACCCATTGAATTGTGGCACTAACTGAGCATTCTTGAGACATCCCCCGCTTCAGGTAGGCTCATCACACTGTCTCCCTAGAATCTGACTCTTACGCAGAAGGACACAGAGGTCAACAATGTTGGAGTCCACTCTTCCCACTACTAAAGAAAGTGTCTGTGGGGTCTTGCTACACAGATTCCCCCTGAGCTGTGTTACACCAATATCTTTGAACACCCAGTCCTTCCATTTCCACCCCCCAATGTGTTCCTTTGTTCAGAGTCAATATCTCTTATTTGCCACCTAAAGAACCTGACTGACACTGGGGGAATTGTGGCTGCTTCTCTCAACTACTCTGATCACACAATTTTGAGTCCAAGGTGATAGGTTTGGCTCTTTTTGAGTCCAGTTGGATTTGCTCTGCCCATGTCTCCATTGTGTCCTTGGTCACAAAGAGGTGTCAGATGGAAGTTTGCTAGTGGATTGGAAAACTTATTGCTTATATGATGAAGATAAAACTTTAAGTGCAAATCCCACTGATGACAGGTCAATGGTGTCATTTCTTTCTGCGAAGGTCAGAGACATCTCCAGCTGTCATTTTATGGACTTGATGCTGTGGTTAAAATTAAACTAGTCAATTTCTCCAAACCCACAAAGAGAAGATAGAGTAAAAAGAAGCAGGTGTATATAATTTGAATGGACAGGCCAAATTATAGGAGTAGCAGGAAGGGAGAGTGTATAATTACCTCTCATCTGAAAAAGATTCTGCATGCACCCATGAAGTGTATTCCCCAGAAGGGAGAAGCCTGTAACTGCTAGTGCTTGACCACATGTTCCTGAGGGAAGACCTCTGTTGTGGAGGTCACTGTCAGAGCAGCCGACCACAGCAGCTCCTATTGGAGGGAAGAAAGTTTATGCTGGATCTCAGATAAAATAGCCTTGTTTCCAATCCTGGTGCTCACACAAAAAAGCTGTGTATCTTTGGACAGTTAATTTACTTTCCCTGGCTCTCAGTTATCTGTAGGAATCAAGAATTATACAAGTCTTTTCTAAAGTAGTTTTTCTAGTTTTAAAATCTCTGATTTTTGTGAATGTCTAAGTACTTGCAACTACTTTCAATTCATTCACTATAGTGTTTCATTACAATTATTAATACTTAATTGAATAACTACTTCAGTTGGACTTTAAAACATTGGATGTATTTTATGTGTGAGCTAGAGTTTGCAGACTGTCATTTTCTTTTTTTACTTATTTCCCATCAGTGAAATTCAATATCCATGTATTTCCTTTACAAATACTTTGAACGTATTTATGTTCTGAAGTGTAGTATACCATAATGGTAATTGGCACACATGAACACTCAGTGAATATCAATGAGTTCATGCATTCTCAGAATTTATAGCTGAATGAGGTTCACCAATTTTTGAATTTGCTCCAACAGTTTTAGAAACGTCTTTATACTCTTATCAGAGTATGAGTAACTAATGAGAACAGTAATGGTGTGCAATATTTATTTTCTTTTAAACACATTACTTTAGGGAGGGAAACACATCACCCTTTGTGACATATCCTAAAGAGATGCTTAATTGGTTTTCTCTCTCTTCCACTTTTTCTAAACTCTGGCTTAAGACTCAGCCAGCTGAAAACAAACATGTGGCTACCACATTGGGGACAATTGAAAGTGTTTGTGAGCCCTATGGGAGATAGTCTAGACACATATCGTACTCTCTGTTTAATGACAAAACGATTATTCACAATATTGGAGAAACCACATTCCTTCTACTCAGCACTGAAATAATAGTAATGGTAACTGCAGCTAGATCAAGATACCTTTAGTTTTGGTAAGACTCACAGATGTTTTCAATTTGATATTGAGACTTCCTTTTTGTGGACAATTTTGCAGCATATACCGTAAGAGGAAGAGAAATGGAATGATGTCACTTTTAAAAAATGTTTTTATTGATTTTTAGAAAGAGAGGAAGGGCGGTAGATAGAGAGATAGAAACATTGATGAGAGAAAAACATCATCGATTAGCTGCCTCCTGCATGGCCCCTACTGGGGATCGAGTCCACAACCCAAGCATGGGCTCTGACCAGGAATCAAACCTACAACCTCTTGGTTTCTGGATTGATGCTTAACCACTGAGCCACACCAGCCAGGCTGATGTCACTTTTTAAAAATTTTTATTTAAGGTTCTAGGCTATCGATATTAAGGACTTACACTGCAAAATCTGGCCCAAAATGGGGAAGTTGTCATAACAGGGAAAGTTATTATAAAGCTATGTTCCTGATACTTAACTGTATTTATATTTTGGAAATAATATTTTCCATAGAAATGGAAAGTTGTGTTATATAGAAAGCCCAAACCATATAGTAGTGTTTCTGAACAACCAATTCCAGAACACTAATGCCATTGTCAAAGGACTCTGGGTTGAACAGAAATTCTTTTGTTTGGGGCTTAGGAAGCTCATACAAATCCTATTCTTTGGTCAGTACTAATGCTCATATGTGCTTTGATGCTGTGTAGTTTGAAAACATCAGAGGAAGTAGAATAAAGTGTGAAGCTAGAGATTGGTGAAGAAAAAATTATTGAGAAAAGAGGAATACGACAGCCAACACAAGGGGGATGAACTGAGAAGTGAATGAGGACATGAACACATTTTTAAAAGGTAATTCAAAATGGGTAACAGAGTGAAATTAAAAAAAACGGAACTCTTTTCACTTGGAGTAAAATGAAGGCGAGGAGTAAGGTTGTCTTGAAGTTAACAGTGTGCTTATGTTCCCTTCTCCTCATTCTTGTCTCCTACCACATACCACTTCTAGGTACTCACCCAAATATAAAAAGTAGACAGTTGGTACACACTTGTCTGTGTCAAGACTGAACTGGAAAAAAAAATCTGTAAACAGACTGGGTCAGAGAAATCCAGAAATAATGAATTTTAAATATATCTTGTTTGGTTACCTATCCCCTTGGGCCACCTAGGGAATGGAAAAGTGGAGCTTAACCCTAGGGGATGGAAAAGTATTTCATTCTGATATCTTTAATGCATATTCATATGTGATTAAGTAAATAATGTTAGTAACTAGAACAAAATGGAAGAAATGAGAAGAGATGAAGTTATGATAGGAGAATGGGTCTTTGAAATTCAATGAAACAAAGTTCAAAGTAATTTGGTTATATTGACCACAAAAATAAGGAATTAGCCAGTTGGCAAAACTGCCTACAAGTGAAGCCCAAGTGATTTGATTAGGCCTGACGGACTGTCCAATGACAATGAGGCGACTGTTCATGCTGTGGGTGTACTAGGTCGTTCCTGTTTTTAACTGATAGAGTACCGTGCACTCTGGCTCTCCATCCTGGCCTGTTTGCTGCTCCTCAGCTCTTTCTGGATTCAGCTTCACTGTCCCAGAACCCTAGAAGTTATTTAATCCAATACACCCTGCATGCATCCTCTGTGATGGTAGGATAGAAGTGGGAAGGACATTTATGTTTAACTGGGCCTTCTTTCTTATCTGCCTGTAACACACAAACAGTTGCAATCCACCATAGTAAGCCCATGGCTTCAACTTAACCCATGGCGCATTGCTTTCTTTGGAGGCCCAGCAGGAGCAAGAAAACAAATTACTAATAACCTATTGCAAATTATATGGAGTTTTTATTTTCTCTTCCCTATAAAAATGATAGTTCTGAGAACATTTGTTTGGAATAGAGGCAGAGTGGGAGGAAGATTGTGATGGGGCTGTAAAGATGAAAACCTGTTCCCTGATTGGGTTTAAGGTCAGTTTTGAGAATCATACTTTCCTTTTCTGTCATTACTAGGGGCCCGGTGCACAAAAATTTGTGCACTCGGGAGAAGTGGTCCCTCAGCCTGGCCTGTGCCCTCTCACCGTCTGGGTCCCCTCAGGGGATGTCCACCTGCTGGTGTGCCTGGTGAGGAGCTGATGGCTGTTTGTAGGCTGGCCAAGCCCCTCCAGTGGGGACCCTCACCCCATGGGAGGTGTGGCCAGCTTGGGTGAGGGACTGAGGGTCGTTTTCAGGCTGCCCACTGCTCCCATTGACCCAACGTCCCAGTGAGGCTGGCTGGAATCAGGTTTCTGGGGTTTATTTATCTTCTATAATTGAAACTTTGTTGCCTTGAGCAGAAGCCTAGGCAGGCAGTGGAAGCCTCCTGTTTGCTTCAGCTCCGTGGCTTCTATAATTTAAACATTGTTGCTTGAGCAGAGGCCCACTGGCCTAGTCAGGCAGTTGCAATGGAAGCCTCCTGTTTACTCTAGCTCCGTGGCTGCTGGCCTCCATCTTGGCTGGATTAATTTGCATATAGCCGCTCTAATTGGTTGGGAGGTGTGGCTTGGCTGGTGAGCATGGCTTAGGTGTCTTGGAGTGATGGTCAATTTGCATATTACTCTTTTATTAGATTACATTAGATTAGATTAGATGAGATTAGATTAGATTAGAATACTACTCATTGTATCATCTTACTTCCTCTCAATTATATAACCCCCCAAGCAGAGAATCAAAGAATTTTATATAATGCCTTTTAAAGCTAGGAGAGTCTTTTAAAGCAGGCCCAGTTAGTTATAGTTATTGTTATAAACATTGGTTTCTTTGGCTTCTACCTTTTTTTTTTTTTTTTTACATTTCCACTGTTTCAGGGATCTCTTCCAGGGGGTGGAAAATAAAAAGTGAAAAACTGAAGCTTATAGTTTGTGGGAATCATGTCCCTATAGGTCACATAATGGCACTGGACAGTTCAACCATTGTTTTGGGCTACTCACAGAGAACAAGACAGTGGCATATCTTGTATACTGTATCCTCAAGTGTCCATATAAGTTATTAGAAGTAGTATGAGGGTACATGATGCAAAGGCATATGGAAAATTTTAAATGAATTGTTTAAGTGAAAATATTAAATAAATATTAAGTGGGAACTAAATGTATATACCCTCAAAATGATTTTTGGCTAAAGAATCTCTGAAGTCCAGATAATTAAGTTGAATACACAAGGTCTTTCCAGGCTTGCTAAAATGGTCCCTTGTAAAAGGAAATAATAATAAAATATGCAATAATAAGAAAAATAAGCAATTAATCAGCCTTTCTAACAAACAATATCTGTCCTCTCATTACTAACAAACATTTTTATCTCTAGTCATTTATAGTGTTCTTAGTGTAATGCAAACTGCTTAGATTACCTCACTTTATCCTCACAACAACCCTATGAGGTGGTTATTAATAATTTCATTTCATGTAAGAAATAGAAGCTTAGAGAGATTAAGCAATATGCTCAGTTAAAAATTGCCAAAGCTAGATCTTGAACCCAGGTCTATCCTATTATAAACACCATATTAAACTCTTGCCATATGAAGTCAAAAGAAGATTAAATATTTGTTTCTTTGGTTTTCTTTCTTTGTTTTAATTATTTGGATAATTATTAAATGAGTGACTCAATAAAGGTAACATGATGAGGACATTGTGACGAGGCCAATTAAATGAATAGACTAGCAATGGCTGTTTACCTAGTGCCCATGGCTAAATGGCATTTGAATAAGTGTGACATATTAATTAACTGGAAGGTGACAAGTAGTAGAAAGAATATGGGTGATGGAGACAGTCCTTGGATAACTGCTACCTCTACTTTCTACTGACAGGATGTTCTTGGACAAATTGCTTAACTATTCTGAGACTTGGATTTCCCATCCAAAGATGAAGATAATCAGACCTATCTTGCAGAGTTGTTGTGAGGATGAAATGTTTGTAAGTGTATGGCAGAGAATCTTGCTTATAGTTTTATCTACTCCAGGACTTCATACAGCAGACACCCATTGTATCTCTTCTTTTGCCCAGCATGTCTGTAAGATTCATCCACGCTGTCACTCAATTAGCAGTTCTTTTATTGTTCTTAATAAGTAGAATTTCACGCTGTGAACATACATATTTGTTCATGCTGTGAACATGTTTGTTTTCCAGATTTGGGCTATTGAGCATTCATTTACAAATTATTCCATGGATTTTTTTTATTTCTTTTAGGCAAATATTTTGAGATAAAATTGCTGTACATTTAGAGGAAGTAGATATTTAATTTTATATGACAGTTTCAAATATTTTTATAAGTACTTGTATTATTTTACATTTATACCAGCCAGCTATAGCGTTCCCATTGTTCCACATCTTTGCCAACCAATGATATTTCAGTCTTTTCCCATTTTAGCCAATAGGTATGAAGTGATACCTTGTTGCTTAATTTCCATTTCCTTAATGTCTAATAGTTTTGAGCATTTCTTTCATGTGCTATTTTTCATGTGCTACACGTTTGTAAAATATATATTCTAAACTTTTATCCAATTTTTAGTTTTTATATTCTTATTGAAGTGTAGGAGTTTTTTATAGATTTTGGATACAAGATTTATATGAGACATATATAATAAATAATTTCTTTGTCGTCTTACCTTTTTATTTTTTAATGATGTCTTTTGAAGAACAGGAGTTTGTAATTTTGATAAAATCCATTTAATCAATTTGTTTTCTTTTATGATTAGTGTTGTGGGGTTTTTTTTGTATCCTGTCTAAGAAATCTTTCTCTACTCAAGTCCACAATATTTTCTTCCATGTTTTCTTCTAGAAGTTTTATAATTTCAGCTTTATGTTTAAGTCTACGGTCCTTTTAAAAGTACTTTTGTATATAGTATGAGGTAGGAGTTGAAGTTTATTTATTTCAACATGGATATCTAGTTGATTCAGCACTATTTATTAGAAAGAGGATTCCCCCTCCCCCATATGCCCCTTGACACCTTTGTCAAAACTCAGTTCCACTTCCTATTCTTTTTCACAGATCTGGTAACTTACTCTTATGCCAATACCACAGTCTTTATTATTGTAGCTTTAAGTCCTAAAATCAGGTAATGAAAGTTCTCTAATTTTTGTAATATTTTTAAATGTTTTGACTATTTTAGGCTCTTCGCATTTCCGTATACGATTTAGAAACAGGTTGTCAATCTCTATCTATAAAACTGCTGGAATTCTGATTGAGGCTGCATGGAATCTATTGATCAGTTTGAGGACAATTTACATTTTAACTATGAATTTCCCAGTCCATAAACATGGTATAGGACTTTACTTATTTAGCTCTTTCATTTCTTCAGCAATCTCTTGTAATGTTCAGTGTGGAGACTTCTCATCTCTCTGCACATACAATAGTGTACTGCACTTTTTTTTTTTATAAAGCTGGCCTCACCTGTATGTGTTCAATATCTGTCTTCCCAACTCATCTATATTTCCAGAGGGATATAAATGTCAATAATAATATAGTCATCCAAGCTGCTTATGTCCATCTGTAGGAATGATGATATCCTTAATGTGTTTATGAGGACTAAGTACAATATCTGCTCTTAATACATGTTAATAAGTTGTAATCATAAAAATACTTTGTCGCAGCCCAAAGCATAGTTTCAACAAGCATGTATTACACTCCCAGAATCAATGTGCCAAATGAAAAGTTACTGCAGCTGTCTCAGCATGGGAACGTAAGTATTTACTCACTTGGGAAAGAAATGGGCACAAGTTAACCAGAACAGCAGAGTGTCTGCTCCAGAGAGGTCTTGGGCTGAATAACAGGGTCTTGGCAGAGATGAATGGGGAATCTTGCCCAATACTTGACCACACCAAACGAGCTTTCACATTTCCATGTACCCAAATATACATGTTTCTTAATTTGAAAGGGTAAGGGTAACTTAATTGTAAACAAAGAAGTTTTATAGTAGACTGAATAGTTTTAGAGTTATTCAGTTTAAATTTTTATTTGTAAACTGAATAATTTGTTTAACCAAGCAGTTATTCGTGCCTTTTTAGCACTGGTTATTTTATGAGTTGCCTTTTAATAAGAATGGCGTTTGGGCAGCTCGTCGATGACTGCATGGTGAATTGTGAAAACGATGAGGAAAAGAAATACTTCAGGATGATCTAACATTAAATGTGGAGCTTCAGTTCCATTTGAGTTACATGTTACGGAGCTCATAAAGATGCTGTGACTTGTTCTGGGACATCACAGAATCCCTGTTAAGAGCGGTCTAGCTGCAGTACAAATGGTGATGTTTTCATATGTGAAGTGCTAAATGATCATTTAGTGATCTTTCAAGCAAACCACAAAGGAAAGCCACAAATTACTACAGCTGACTTTGTGTTGACACTTGTGTACACAATCAAACAGGTTTTTCTCTAAGTGTCTCCATTAAAGGAGGCTGCTTTCAAAAAGGGAAAATATCCCCTGCAACTGGCTATAGGAATGAAGAATAAATATTGATAGAAATTGTTGTACTTATCAATGTACTTTTACTATGCTATAACCCTGTACTCATAATCAGTTACACAAACAAGTGATGAGTGAGAACAAATTGATATTGTGTCCTCATTTTCTTGTAAATAAATGGTTGAGTAAAGTTTCTAATTGCCTTATGACAATTAGGATAATTGACTACTGTTAATTGCACTGGCATCCTGCTGAGTTAGTATAGAGCTCAGGTTCTGTTTGAGTTACATGTTAGGGACGAGGTTTTTAGAATTTTGAGTCTAATGTATAGTATTCGCTAGGGCTAAACACCTTTTGCAAGACAGACTCTTAAGTGAACAGTTATAAAGGAGGAAATGGTCCCAGAATAAGTGCCAATGGTTTTTAGAGTGATACCAAAAGCCATGCTATGGGATGTCACTTTGTGGACAGGATGCTCTAAATGTAGACCTAGATTTACGTAGCATTGTAGTGAGGGTATCTAGAAGTTATGCTTTTAATTCATTCTCAACAGATCTTAATTTCTTGGAATAATTTCTAAACTGAAAGAAGCTAGTTTAATTTCTCTATTCCCCTTTTTACAAACCTCTGTCCTTAGAACATGGCTTCCACAGGGAGACTTGAAGTCAAACAGTTCCTAGATTTACTCATATAGACTACTTGCTACTAGGAATCCGAGAAATTCAAGGGAGATGTCTCACCAGGAGCTGAAGAAGCGGAATTTTAGGTGTGGTCAGGGAATGACTGAAATCCACTTTAGTAGACCTCCTTGGAGACAGAAACATGATCTCTATAGTTCCAGTGGGCTCAAAGCCACATGGTACTTTCCATTCCACAGTGGACCTCCTCACTGCTTTAGAACGATTGTGTGGCAGGATGGAGACTTGCTGGAATTCATATGTCAAGTTCATAACTGTAAGGTGGAAAAAAACACACACACTGCTTTTACATTCCTACAGAAACCACTGAAATGAGTCATCCTCTAGGGGGCAATAGAGTATGATATAGGCTCAAAATTGACTGGATCAAGTTCCTCAGGGAAGGATTGATCACAAAGAATTATTATAAATCTTAGAAAACATTAAATAGGCTCCAACTTTATTATAGCCCCCCAAAGTCCCCCTTAATTTTTTTCTGATTAGTAAAGCTAGGCAGGCTGAGGTAGACCTAGAATGACTGTAGCTGCTCTGCATTGCCGATGAGTGAGCCTATACCCAGGCCTAAGACTTGACAAGGGATGAGGCAAGGCTGACTCAGCTTCTTCAAGGTGGATGTTTTTTTTATTTTTTATTTTAAATGTATTTTATTGTTGTTGTTTTTTACAGAGAGGAAGGGAGCGGGATAGAGTTAGAAACATCGATGAGAAAGAAACATCCATCAGCTGCCTCCTGCACACTCCCTTCTGGGGATGTGCCAGCAACCAAGGTACATACCCTTGACCGGAATCGAACCTGGGACCCTTCAATTCACAGGCCAATGCTCTGTCCACTGAGCCAAACCGGTTAGGCTAAGGTGGATGCTTTTAAGTGAGGTTTTGGGCCTTGAGGGAGTGCCCAGGTGGGGAGTGTTCCCCTTTATTTAACTTTAGTTTGATTTTTCAGCTATGCAACTCCCTATATTTTATAGCACCAAGAATGGGGATGGGGGTGTTCTGGACCAATTCTGATTCCCCAAACATCAATGGCTTGGCTTGGTCCCATACTCTCTCAGCTATGTTGATGCAGGTCATCTAGTGCTCAAGTGGAAAGAATTCTGTGGCATTACCTTGTTCTGCATATTATGAAAACAAGACCCCTGGGTGGGTGGGTGAGCTCTCAAACCCCACTGCTGATGCATTTCCTTTCCAGTGTTCTAGGAGACATTTAGATGGGCATAAGCATGGTCCACTTTCCAGAGTGCCTGGTGGGAAGCCTGTCTAACCCAAGCAAAGAAGAAGAAAAGCAACTTGGAGTGTGATGAGTGGTAGTGGTGAGTAATACCAACACATAAGGCATTCTTCTCTGGGTAGTGGCACATAAAAATCGAGCAGGGTAAAGGTAACAGAGAAAATAGAATTACTTTGCAAATATCCATAGCTTCCTTCACTCACCCCTTTGATTTTTTCCAAGGAGATAAAATTCTTACAGGTTGGATCTCTCTTTTCTATGCAGATTTTGGATAATGGGGTAATTCCTATGAGAAAAGCAGTCCAAGCACAGAGTGAGGATGAACTTGACATAGGGCTGCATGCAGCCCGGAAAGTGTCTGTGGGCAGCTGGACCTGTTACTAAGGGATGAGTAGGAGGGTCTCTCTTCTGGAAGGAGGTAGATGAGAGAAAGTGTGGCAGTGGGGGACCATGCTAAGGGACTGAGTCAAGTATTGTAAAGAGATGAGGAGTAAGAAAACTATTTTTTTTTAAAAAAGAATGTTAAGTCATGTGGCTTATATTAAGAATATAATATTTGTCTTTAGGCATCTTTCCCCACCAAGAGACTTAGTAAAGATCCCAATTACATTTATTTATTATTCAGGAATAGGCTATTTGGGGACAGGAACTCAATTATGTTTAGATTATAATTCAATAGTATACTGATTTAGAATATTATTATCTATTTATTAACCTAAAATACTTCTTTAAACTCTTTTCTTTATTTTATATTTTGATTATACACTTTCCTAAGTAACAATAAATCTGAAAATATTTTAGAAATGTATTTTTAAATCTGCAAAATAATAAAGTTCTAGCTGGATATTACCAGGCTTCCTGCCAAGTACGGTAATTGTTACTTGTGGAATTTTCTTAGAATGGCCAAAGCATTTGACTCAATAACTCTAACTCTGGAATGAGAAGCTGGGTGGAGACATAAGTCTGCTGGAAAGTTGATGGGTTAGTTCAAGCCATATACTGGAAGGAGAGATTTTTCAGTGGAGTCACTCAGCAGATCTAAGAAACCAAGTATATGTTTTCTACAAACTGAATATGGAAGAAAGTGTTGGGTCCCCTTTTTTCCTAACAGATTGACTTTTGTCTTCTTCCTCTTGCTTTGTTGTTGTTCTTTATACTATTGTAATAAACTATTTATTCAATTATATTCTTTTGGATATAGAAGTCAAAAGACCGTACTCAGGTCATATTAGGAAGATGAGGCCAGTTATTTAAGAACACACATGGACTGGAAACAACCACAAGGCTATGAGGAGCTGAGCGGATGATGATGAAGACCACAGGGCCCCAGTCACTGCTTAGCCCACAGTACTCAGCTACAGTGTCCAGATCTGGACGTCGACATTCTCCTCTTGGTGAATTGGAGTTAAATTGAATTTCCTTGTTGTTCTTTCCCACTTGGTAATGTGTGGAACAAATTCATAAAAATGAAGAATAGAAATGTAAGCAAATAAATTGCAAATGGTGTTTCCTAACTGCAGAAGTTAATTTTTAAAACTTCATTTGTGCCCTAACCGGTTTGGCTCAGTGGATAGAGCATGGGCCTGCGGACTGAAAGGTCCCAGGTTTGATTCCAGTCAAGGGCATGTACCTGGGTTGTGGGCACATCTCCAGTGGTGGGCGTGCAGGAGGCAGCTGATGGATGTTTCTCTCTCATCGATGTTTCTAACTCTCTATCTCTTCCCCTTCCTCTCTGTAAGAAATCAATAAAAATATTTTTTTAAAAAATTTCATTTGTAAACAAGCTGGTTTCTCTCCAAAGTATTAGTTGGGGTGTGCCCAAATGTAGAAATCAATTGAAGAACAACTTAAAATTTTAATTAGTTCTTCACTGCTGCACATTTATTAGGCTCTGAAAGTGATTATACTACCTTTGGTTTCCTTCCCATTTTTATTTCAACCATTGAACATAGTTGCACACAATTCATGCTTGCTTTTGAAAGTTAAACCATTAACATAAATGGTAAAAGAGTATAGTTTTTCTTCTTTGGTTAGTCCATACTTTAAAAACACTGAGCCATGAGACGTGGTTGTGCAGATCTCATCTGAGACCCTGCAAATCTGTGACTTTATTTACAAATGTGCCTGCATAAAGTTTTCAGTGCACCTTGGGGCTCTCATCATTTCCACTATTCCTTTGCATGTAAGTCACTTTAAGATTCATTATTTTGAAAAATTACTGATCACGATGTAGTTTTCCTTCTTTGTCATTTATAAATAAAAAGATCTGTACATCTGTCTAAGAAACAGGTGGGGAAAAAACACTACTCAGGCCCTAATGGATTTGGCTCAGTGGATAGAGCATCAGCCTGCGGACTGAAAGGTCCCAGGCACATCCCCAGCAGGGGGTGTGCAGAAGGCAGCTGATCAATCTTTCTCCCTCATCAATGTTTCTAACTCTCTATCCCTCTCTCTTCTTCTCTGTAAAAAATCAATAAAATATATTTAAAAAAGAAAACTAGCCCTAACCGGTTGGGCTCAGTGGATAGAGCGTCGGCCTGTGGACTGTAGGGTCCCAGGTTCGATTCTAGTCAAGGGCATGTACCTTGGTGGTGGGCACATCCCCAGTGGTGGGTGTGCAGGAGGCAGCTGATGGATGTTTCTCTCTCATTGATGTTTCTAACTCTCTATCCCTTTCCCTTCCTCTCTACAAAAAAATCAATAAATTTAAAAAAATTTCTAAAAAAGAAATACTATTCAGAGTAGATAATATTCCTCTGTTATGTCTATAGTATCTGAAATATTTCCTTATTCTTTCTACTGAGACATATGAAACTTTATCCAAAAATTTCTTTAAATAAACTTAAACATTACTTAAAGGGATATTTATAGAACTTTTCAGTTCACAAATCTCTAGAAGTTAATTTGCTTTGGGTAGAATCATCCCTTGACTAACCACATAGAGAAAGAAGCTCCAGAACTAGTCCAGGCCCAGCTCACTGGAAGTCAGCTGGGACAAGCATGTGCTTAAGCTGATTTTAGGCTCAGAATGTGGCTTATTTACATTTTATAAATATGAAGTATCCAAGAACCACATTTATTACAAATCTAAGAATAAGTGAGATCATTTGTTTCAAGTTTGTTAGAACTTTCCTTTGGGATTTTATGGGGGTGTAGTCCCCTATCATGTGACCTTCTGAACCACAGAAGTGGGAAAGTTAAAATACACCCTTCTCAGAGACCTCTGACTCTAGGGTTCAAGAACTAGGTTCTGCATTCAGATGGTGGTGCACAAAATTTGAAGTTCTTCAGTTTTGGCTTCTTTTGCTCACAGGTATAATTCTTCAGGAATCGGGATTCCCTGCTGCAGAAGAGGCCCCAGGTCGTTTAGAATAGCTTGGTGTGGCTCAGGTGTGGTGTAGAGCCTGGGAGGTGCTGGATGGCCTTGCAACTAACAGTTACATCTTCCAGACCCTAGACTGCAGCTAAGGTAAGTGTTCCCAGAGCAACAGTTCCAGGGAGAGCTTCCAGATTCCCAATTTCCCAAACAGGGTCGAGATGGCAGCTCCCTGGGTGGGCCAGTGTTACAGAATTATTCTGAAATTATTTCGGAAGGCTAGTCTAGAGTCCAAGACTCCATCTTTTTAAATTATTTTATAAGGACCAAATTCCCTGATTTAAATTACTTTCACCTTAAAACTATAAATTCTGATTGGTAATAGTGATTAAGCAGTAGGTTAGGTATTTAACCAACTTGGATTTGAAGGAAGTGAGCATCAATGTACTGTTAAATGATGGTCTAGTTAGAATCTATGGCAGCTGGTGATGAATGGTTACATCAGTTATCACATGTATTGCCTAGGATGAAGTGCATATAGAAACATGGCTTTAGAAACTGAGTGATAAGGACCAAGGTACAGTATGATGGCATATAGGTAAACTGGCTGCTGTACACTGCACTGGAGAGATTAAAAAGAGAAATGAGAAAAATTCAAGGCTTTAAATGATCTATGCAATGTGGTTAGAAAACCAGGGAATTTTTAGCCTTAAAAGAATCTCCTTTCTTGTGGCTGTTGGTAGCCAAAAATCAATCACAGAATCTGGTCCTATGGCCTGTTAAATTACAACATATATTGAATTCAAAGACTGGCCAGGTTTCTTATGTGAAAATGCACTGCTTGGGAGAGTCAGATTATGAGATTTGGAGAAGTGATTCTTGGGTGGATTTGGAAAATTTTGCTTATCCCCAAACTATTCCCATGGACCTCATGAGAGCAGAAGTAGTCTCTTATACTCAGTATTCTAGTCTTTCCTTGCTTTAAAAGCCTAGTCACCATACTAGGGGATGCTAATTTGCTTCATGTTCCATCCTACTTAAAACATTTCTTTCAAACTCATAAGTAAAATCTGATCCCAGACACCACCGGAAACCAATTACAAAGCCACAACAGAAAGGAAAATACTTTTCACTTCAAAAGACTGTAAAATTTTACTGAAAGAAGTAAAGAACTGAAAGAGGGGGGATATCTGTAATACTGTCAATAATAAAAAATACGGATATTTTTTAAAAAGTAAATTATAGAATATTCTAAGTATCCAGAATAGGAGAGAAAATTTTATGAACTCATGTATGAAGAACCCATATGCTTAACTAACCTTTTTATAACTACTACCTGTAGTCGTACCAACTTCATTTATAAAGGAATATTTACTGGGATTGCCAGAAGGGAAAGGAATGCTGGATAGCAGAACCAACAACTGTCATGTCACTAGGATAAGCCATTGTCCCAAGTAGCCTATGTACCGTCAAAATGCCTGAAAAATCTACCACAAGCAACCCATTACTGTTGTTTATACTTTTAAAAATGGAAAAAACTGCCCTAACTGGTTTGGCTCAGTAGATAGAGCGTCAGACTGCAGACTGAAAGGTCCCAGGTTTGATTCCGGTCAAGGGCATGTACCTTGGTTGCAGTCACATTCCCAGTGGGGGGTGTGCAGGAGGCAGCTGGTGGAGATGTTTCTCTCTCATTGATGTTTCTAACTCTTTCTCCCTTTCCCTTCCTCCCTGTAAAAAAATCAATAAAATATATTTTTTTAAAAATGGAAAAAACTTTCTACTTAGGGTATTATCCTCGTTGCAAAGATGAAAGGTTAAGTCACCTGTTTAGAGTGGTAGAAATAGGACTTGATACAGAGCTGTTTAACTTCAAAGCTCCTACTCTTAAAAGAAAAAAGAGTAAGTAAATGATGCAAACGCTATAAAATAAATTTCCCTTTTATAACTGTCCCTCAGATACCAGTTTACCTGGGTGTCTGTTACCAATTTCTTGTGTATCCCATATATGTATGTATTTATGCATATACAAGTAGGCATAAATAATTTTAAAAAGATAGTATTGAAAAAAGATAGTATTGAGACATTATTTTATGTTTTTAAAAATAATATTTTTACCTGTCTTGGAAATCAGTAGATATTAGTACAAGTGGAGTGTCCTTATTGGTTTTACTAGTATCCACACAGTGTTGTCTCTCTAGTTTTATTTGTGTAACTAGCCTTACTTACCTATCCTTAAATTCTTTCCAATCTCTTGCTAGTATGAAAACTGCAACGAATATTCTTTTATATATAGCTGTAGCTATTATTCAAGAGTATATGCAAGATATATTCCTAGAAATGGAATCTAAACTAATAAAAGCGAAATAGTAAAATTAACCGTTTCTCCGAGACGGGGTAAGCCATGCCCACCAGCCAATCAGAGCGGCTGTATGCAAATTAGCCCAGCCAACATGGAGGCCGCCACTCACGGACCTGAGTAAATGGCAGATTGCGGCAGGAGTGAAAGTGAAACTGCGCCCACTACGCTCCTTATCCGCAAGCAAAACACACGTTTGCAACATAATAACAATTATAGAATCCTCGGGAGCTGAAGGAAAGAGCAGCCCGGGCCTAACCAGTAAAAGTAACATTGTGTCATTATAGACACCGCGAGGTGAAGCAGAGAGGAGGCTTCAGTTAGAAGGCCGGCTTAATCAATTATAGAAGATAAACCCTAGAAATCTGCGTCCAGCCAGCCTTGCTGGGATATTGGGTCAATGGGAGCTGTGGGCAGCCTGAAAGCCTGAAAGTGCCAATCAGCCCATCACCCACACTGGCCACAACCCAGTGGGGTGAGGGACATTCCTGGGGGGCTTGGCCAGCCTGCACACAGCCATCAGCCCCTCACCCAGGCTGGTCAGGCACGCTAGCAGGTGGACATCCCCAGAGGGGTCCCAGACTGTGAGAGGGCACAGGCCGGGCTGAGGGACCTCCTGAGTGCACAGAGCGGCTGCAGGGAGGAACAGCGCAGGACCCAGGACCCATGAGTGGGAAAGAGGCAGCAGGGTTGGCGGCCTGCTTGGCGGCTGCCCAGGCCCTTTGCGGGGCACCGGGGAGCGGGAAAGAGGCGGTGGGGGCAGGGGGCCTGCTTGCTGGCTGCCCAGGCCCTTTGAGGGGCATCGGGGAGTGGGAAAGAGGCGGCGGGGGGGGGGGTCTCGACCTGCTTGGTGGCTGCCCAGGCCTTTTGCGGGGCACTGGGGAGTGGGAAAGCAAGGCAGCAGGGTACCAATGAGTGGGAAAGAGGCAGCAGGGGCATCTCGGCCTGCTTGGAGGCTTCCCAGGTCCCTTCCGGGGATCAGGGAGCAGGAAAAGGCTGGCCTGACCACGAGATGGGGTTTTCCCTGCTTTCTGGTGGCTGGAGGAAGATGGGCAGTAGGCAAGCTTGGGAGGCAGGCAGCACCCAGCCCTGGCCACAGTTCAAAAAAAGAGAACAACATGCAGGGGAGGGCAAGAGTCTGAGAGATCAACATAGAGGGGGTGCCTGCTCCAAGCCTGGGGGCAGGCCCCCAGCAGGTAGACACACACAGGA
>PVJC01000424.1:0-12361 GCA_004026665.1 Murina feae
GATTTAAATACCTCACTACCCACTTTACAGAGCCAACAACAACAATGAAAGATTTATCAGCCAATAATCTCCAACCTTTTAATTATACATCAGTATATTCAACTCCAAAACCTAGGTGAGAACCTTAGAAAGCACTGAATGTAAATGTTATGGACCCTGGTTACAAATCACCTGACCTGGTTTGTAATTTATAGCCACAGCCGAATCTGTAAGTATAGTCACATGCCAACCCCACAAGATGGAACTCAAAGGCCTCAAGAATCTACTGATAGGTACACAGAGTAAAATAGCTGCTACCTGCTCAGATGTGCATATTGTGTGGCTCTTAACTGGTTTGCTCTGAAGTTGTCATAGTTTCTTAAGAGGAAAACTAGGGTCTGCGTCCCTTAAGGACAGACTGTCTTACCAGAATCCAAACAAATAATGAAATACTTGTAGCCTTTGAATAATACCACGTACCAAAACTTAAAGCCAAAGCAGTGTTGCTAAAAATATGAATTCCTTAAGCATCATTAAAAGTCATGCCCTAGAAGACACCAAGATGGTGGCATAGGTGAACACCAGAATTGCTGCTGGGCACAACTATTACAAAACCACGACGAAAAGAAAAAACAGACACCACCCAGATGCACAGGAAGGCTGGCTGAGTGGAAATTCTACAACTAGAAAGAGACTGAGACGCAGAGGAGGTGGGGAAATAAAGTGCAGAGGTACAGAGGCAAGCACGAAGGGGCTCATGGAAAGGGCTGGTAGCATTTTGTACCGGAGGGAGCACAAGCTCCCGATGGCTCTGAACTCCAGTTCCAGGCGAGTTTCTGGGGACTCAGAATCATACAGGGAGGAGCTGGACTGTCTGGCACTGTCTGGCACTAGGAGGAACTCCAGAGCGGCTTGAGACCCAATTCCTCTCAGGGCAGGGCTGAGAATCAACCATAGCTGGTTGCTCTGCCCTGTTGACTTCCTGAGACCCCGCCCCACCCAAGCTGCGTGCAGAGGCTTTTGCATATAAAAGGCTGGGAAGCCCCAGGCAGAAGCTAAAATAGCAACTCCTTGGAGATACAAGAGCCAGCGTACCCAGGGGTCAGAGTGGGACCACCCAGTCTACAACTCCTCAGACTCATGAGGGACACACTCAGGGGGCAGACTTAGTGGGCACCAAAGCCCCACAGAAGCAAGTCTTTCCCTATAAGGGTCTCCAGCACAGAAGTTCTTCCACCACAGACACAGCTGATTAAAGCCACTCTGTCAATGCAGGGAAGCAGCCAAAATGTGGAGACAAAGAAATAGATCACAAATGACTGAAATGGAGGAAAGCAAACGACTGGATATAGAGTTCAAAACCAAGGTTATAAGGCTTTTCAAGAATATTCTAGAGACTGCTGATAAATTTAGTGAGACCCTCGACCATATGAAAAAGGACCAGCTAGAAATTAAGCATACACTGACTGAAACAAAGAATAATATACAGAGATCCAACAGCAGACTAGAGGATCGCAAGAATCAAGTCAAAGATATGAAATATGAAGAAGCAAAACCCACCCAGCCGAAAAAGCCAAAAGAAAAAAAGAAACCAAAAATATGAAGATAGTGTAAGGAGTCTCTGGGACAACTTCAAGCGTACCAACATCAGAATTATAGGGGTGCCAAAAGAAGAGAGAGAGCAAGATATAGAAAACGTATTTGAAGAAATAATGACAGAAAACTTCCCCCACCTGGTGAAAGAAATGGACTTTTAAGTCCAGAAAGTGCAGAGAATCCCAAACAAAAGGAATCCAAGGAGGACCACACCAAGACACATTATAATTAAAATGCCAAGGGCAAAAGACAAGGAGAAAAATCTTAAAAGCAGAAAGAGAAAAGCAGTCAGTTACCTTCAGGGGACACCCATACGACTGTCAGCTGATTTCTCAACAGAAACTTTGCAGGCCAGAAGGGAATGGCAAGAAATATTCAAAACGATGAATAGCAAGAACCTACAACCAAGATTACTTTACCCAGCAAAGCTATCATTCAAAATTGGAGGTCAGACAAAGAGCTTCGGAGACAAGAAAAAGCTAAAAGAGTTCATCACCACCCAACCAGTATTATATGAAATGCTGAAAGGTATCCTTTGAGAAGAGGAAGAAGAAGAAAAAGTAAAGATAAAAATTATGAACAACAAATACATATCTATCAACAAGTGAACCTAAAAATCAAGTGAATAATAAAAGTCTGATGAACAGAATAAACTGGTGAATAGAATAGAGTCAGGGGCATAGAAAGTGAGTGGAATGACAATTCACAGGGGGAAAGGGGCTTGGGGGCGTGGGAAGAGACTGGACAAAAATCGTACACCTATGGATGAGGACAGTGGTGGGGGGGATAAGGGCAGTGGATGGGGTGGGAACTGGGAGGAGGGCAGCTATGGGGGGGAAAAAGAGAAACAACTGTAATAATATGAACAATAATAATAAAAAAAAGAAAAGAAAGAAAAAAAGTCATGCCCTAACTGGTTTGACTCAGTGGATAGAGCGTCAGCCTGCGGACTCAAGGGTCCCGGGTTCAATTCTGGTCAAGGGCATGTACCTTGGTTGTGGGCACATTCCCAGTGGGGAATGTGCAGGAGGCAGATGATTGATGTTTCTCTTTCATCAATGTTTCTAACTCTCTATCCCTCTCCCTTCCACTCTGTAAAAAAATCAATAAAATATATATATTTTAAAAAGTCATATAACTCCTCTTAAGAAGGAGTCTTTAGAAACAATTTTACTCTTTCAGTCACACAACAGGAAAGCAGAACCTATCTTTCTGGGGAATGATCAACTTTGGTATCTCCAGGATCCACATGCCACAAAGGGTAACTGCATGATGAGTGTCCTCTGTTCTGCATGTGAAAATAACTCACTTAAGCATGATGTTCTAGAGCAGTGGTTCTCAACCTTCTGGCCCTTTAAATACAGCTCCTCATGTTGTGACCCAAACATAACATTATTTCCGTTGCTACTCCATAACTGTAACATTGCTACTGTTATGAATCGTAATGTAAATATCTGATATGCAGGACGGTCTCAGGCGACTCCTGTGACAGGGTCGTTCGACTGCCAAAGGGGTCTCGACCCACAGGCTAAGAACTGCTGGTCTAGCATATTCCTGGCACCTAGCAAGCACACAATCAGTAAGTACTGACTCAATGAACTTGTTCAATATGTATCAGATATTTTTACTTCCAAAGTTTTATTTACTTTAAGCCTCTCAATTTTTGCCTATACTGAATGGTTACAAATACCCACCCCCACCCTTCATCCCCCTTTTTTTATCCTGAGCAGATCTGTTACAATTAACCAATTTTTGTTTACAATAAGGAAATAAAAAGCAAGATGCTTATGCTGCTCCAGTCTAAATAGTTTTATTTGGACCAATTTCAAGGGCAAGTCAAACTTGATATTGCTTGCTATCACATAACCCAACACATACAGACTTGTCTTTAAAATATGCTTTCGAATGATGCCTGCTGGGTAAATTAAGTGACTTAGAAGCTTCCTTTATTTAATACTTTTTATGGTAATAGGCATTCAGCATTCAGGGATTAGTAGGAATCACAAACCTAAGCGTAAAGGAAATGTTATTGGCTAGGAATACTTTTAATTAAGAAGATGATATAATCTATAGTGATAATTAGGCCAACATCCTATGAGCCAACATCCTATGATTTACAACATGGGCTGGACCCTAACCTGAGTTACCTGACAGGTATGGGGTTAAATATAAGAAAACAAGAGAGAAGAGGTATCCACATCAATCCATCACCACTAAGTTTATTCACATGATATACAGAGATAATGCCCAGCCATAAAAAGGATGACAGCTCATTATTAATTTCAGAAAAACAGCTCACGGGCCACTCAAAAATTATTTCAGGTTCAAGATTTCTTCCATAACTCAGAAAGCAGCTCAGAGATATTGCATGTATGGTTCCAGACCACCACAATGAAGCAAGTATCAAAACAGAGTGAGCCATGTAAATTGTCTTGCTCCCCAGTGCATGTGAAAGTTACTATGTCCACACTGTATTGTAGTCTAATAAGTGGCTAATTGCATTATGTCTAGAAAACATGTACATACGTCCGTGGAAAATACTGTATCGCTAAAAAATGCTAACCATCACCTGAGCCTCGGGAAGGAGCCCATACACCTGTTCAACACAGGTTGGACACAAACCTTCCATTTGCACAAAACGCGGCATCTGAGAAATGCAATAAAATGGAGTATGCCCATATTTGGGATTACATTCCTAATTATAATCCCAACAATCTCTACACGTCGGTAATAAATATGGCTACTTATTAGCTTTCTACAAAGCTAAAGTATGGCTGCATGTGACCAATATTAACAAAATCAGGGTTAAGCCACCTAAGTTAAGGTAAAATCAGACAGTCTGAGAGCTACATCTTCATCACTAATTTTCAAGGGGCAGGGGGCTAGGGAGATAGCCCTTAGGTCTCTCTTCCTGAGGGAATTCTGAGGTCCTGCGGTGGCTGTTTTTTCAACGTAATATGCAGCTAAAAAAATACGATTGTCTTTGAGACTGTCTTTAATTACAAATCAGACACCACAGATTGCCTAGAGCACGCTGGAGGTATGTCAGCTGGGGCCCAGGGCCGGAGCTACTGCTTTTGCATGTGAGAGGGAGGGACCGGAGAACTGTATCATGAAAGGGCACATGTGTTCGTGACGTGTGTGAAATTCTGGTTTATCTTGGAAGCCGCACCATGAGCCCGGCCCCGTGACCTGGAAAAGCAGCTCTCGTTCTGCGATGCCCCATAAGCCCATCTGCCCCCTTCCCCGACAGGCCAACAAGTCCTCCTTGAAGATGTAGGAGGTGTTTACGGGTCTAAACTCCCCTGCATATCTTTATCTCGGACGAGACGAAGTCAGACAGGAGATCAGTTCTAGCATCAGAAAGATCTGCTCAATGGGTCCGACGGCAGCAAAGGTACCTAATGCCACGGGGTCCGGGTTGACGGGGCTCTGCTGCCGGGAGTGGCTGCTGCTGCTGCCGCCGCCCTTTTTCAAGTCCTCGGCGTCGCTGTACCGCCGGATCCAGTAATTGAGTTCCTCTCGGTCCGCCTCCTGACATCGCCTCAGCACAGTGAGGGAGCGCCGTGTTTTCTCCACCATGTCCATTATGCAGTTCAACAGCTGCGTGGAAAACGGGGGAGAGGGGACAACACCTATGTCAGTCGCCACAACTTCAAGACTTTGGTGGGTGGTGAAACGTATTGCTTTAGGACAAGGAAGGGTGCTGCTTTAATTCCTGAAGCCTTTAGTCTAATATTTTCAAAAGGCTGGATTTGAAATGGAGACTCAATCGAGGAGTAAACTCAGTGGGAATGAGAACAAAGGGGGAGGGGCGTGAACATGAGTCGCGACAGAGCGCATACATCAGGAAGGTATACAGCCACCTTCCCACGTATTAACCCCAACACTGCACCAACCAAGTGAGCCTTCCACAATGAAACTATGAGTCTGGTTTCCAGAACTCCCTTCCAGGCCTAGCCAGTCTGACTCAGTGGATAGAGTGTCAGCCTGCGACTAAAGAGTCCCAGGATCGATTCCAGTCAAGGGCACATGTCCAGGGTTGCAAGCTCGATCCCCAATGTGGGGCATGCAGGAGGCAGTCGATCAGTGATTCTCTCTCATCATTGATGTTTCTATCTTTCTCTCCCTCTCCCTGCCTCTCTAAAATCAATAAAAATATCACACACACACACACGAAAGAACTCCCTTCCATGATCTCAACATGTCCATTGTGTAAGTGGCTTTGGTATCAACTTAGAAATCAGATCCTGTATTGCACTTCAAACATTCCCACTGTTTTTTTCCAAGGTTAGCAGAAAACATGTCTTCAAAGTAGCCCCACGCTTCCATTTTATCAGGTAACCGCACTCTTGTTGCTTTCAAAACGTTTGAGCTCAACAATTACCAACATCTTACATGGTCAAGGTGTTTCCACTCCTCTGCCCATTCTCTGTCAGTTAGCCTGTGATCAATCATTTCTTCTTGACGTGTGCCATGCAACCCTACAAATACAGACAAGAATAATAAATCGTCTTGAAGCATTCAGGACCTAAGTCACATACACACACTATGAAACAATATTCAACCTTTAAATAGAGACACTCAGAATTACCTTACAGACAGGTTCCTCACAGTGATAAAATGTTAGAACCAGAGCCCTAGCCAGTTTGGCTCAGTGAATAGAGCATCGGCCTGCAGACCAATGGGTCCTGGGTTCCATTCTGGTCAAGGACACATACATTGGTTGCAGGCACCTCCCCGGCCCAGGCCCTTGTTGGGACACATGCGGGAGGCAACCAGTTGTGCTTCCCTCACATCGGTGTTTCTGTCTCTCCCTCTCTCTCCCGCTCTCCCTAAAACCAATGAGAAAATATCCTGAGGTGAGGATTGACAAAAATAATTTTAAAAAAATGTTTAAAGTTAGGACCAGAAAGAACCTTAGAGGCGATTTAGTCAGAATCCTGTCTCTTACACATGAGGGAGTAAAGTCACACTAGCCCCTGAGCTAGTTTTCCAAGTTAACCTCCCTTAAGTGAAAATAAAGACAGAAAAATCCATTCATGGGCAGGAATATGCTTTTCTAAAAACAACATGATAAAAAATTTTCAGCCCTGACCGGTTTGGCTCAGTGGATAGAGCATCGGCCTGTAGACCAAAAGGTCCCGGGTTTGATTCTGGTCAAGGGCATGTACCTTGGTTGTGGGCACATCTGCAGTAGGAGGTGTGCAGGAGGCAGCTGATCGATGTTTCTCTCTCATCGATGTTTCTAAGTCTCTATCTCTCTCCCTTCATCTCTGTAAAAAATCAATAAAAAATATCAAAAAAATTTTTTTTCAACATTTCAGCGTGTCATAAACGAGCACACTCCTATGACATATACCATACCTGCATGACAAAGTCAGGTCATAAAGAGGGGGCTTACCTAATATGAAAGCCACACATACCCATTCAATTTACCCACATATATAAAATAGAAATAAATCGAACATCCTCCATGAAAAAAATCAATATACCAGACATAGTTTTAGACAAATATCATAAATCCAAATGAAGAAACTAAAAAACCTAACTTGTAGTCCACAGCATAAGTATATTTGCATCACAGTGAAGGTGCTACCATTAAAAAAGGAACACATAAATGCTTACCAAGTGAGTGACAACAGCAGGACACATGAGCAGTTCTCAAAGATGCTCATCAAAACAGAAAACAAATGTCTCAAATACAGCCAAAATATAAAGCAACCTATGTGTCCATTGATAGATGAATAAAGATGTGATAAACACAGAACAGACACACACACATGCACGCACACACACACACATCAGCAAATATGCCATATTATGCAGCAATGAAAAATAATTAAATCTTGCCATTTGTGACAACATGGATGAATCTGCAGGGGTGAGGACCCTTTTTTCTGCCAAGGGTCATTTGGATATTTATCACGTCTTTCGGGGGCCATATGAAATTATCAACTTAAAAATTCACCTGCTGTATTTGGTCAAATACTTACTTAACTCACCCCTAATGCCTTGGCAGGGCCAGACCTAATGATTTTGTGGGCCTCATACAGCCCTCAGGTCAGACCTTCCCCACCCCTGATCTAGATGGCATTATGCTAAGTAAAATAAGTCAGACGGAGAGAGACAAATCTTATAAGGTTTTGTTTATATGTAAAACATAAAACAAAACAAAACAAAAATAGACTCACAGGAATAGAGGTCAAAGGATGGTTATGGAGTGGGGCATATTGTCAATAGCACTATGAATAGTTTGTATACTGACAGATAATTACTAGAATTAGAGGGGCGGTCACATGGTAAAGTATAAAAGTGCCCGGTCACTATACTGTGCATCTGAAACTAATATAACCAATATAAGATTGTACATCAATGATACTTAAATTTAAAAAATTAAATCAATACCAAAACAACTTGTTAAAACTTGAAGAAACTGACAAAATTAAACTGGATAACACAATAAAACCTTTTATTTGCATTGCATATAAAAATGTCAGTAAACTATATACTAATAAAAGGGTAATATGCTAATTAGACCAGACATCTTCTGGACATCCTTCCAGACAAAGCCTCGGTGGTGGGGGCTGAGGCAGATGCAGTTAGGGGGCAATCAGGCCAGTAGGGGAGGGCAGTTAGGGGTGATCAGGCCAGCAGCGGATTGGGCCTAAACTGACAGTCAGACATCCTCTGAGGGGTTCCAGATTAAAGAGGGTGTAGGCTGGGTTGAGGGACATCCTCCACCACCTCTCACCCAACCCCCATGCACAAATTTCGTGCACCGGGCCTCTAGTACTAGTATAAAAAAGAATAGAGTGGGAGACTCTGACAGGCCTGGAAAGGGGTTGCTCTTCCTACGAAGTCATTATGCATAAAATATCTTAGGTTCTATGTAAAGGAAAGGCACTAGGCTATGGCAATTTCCAGTTTAAACAACTGAAACTATTCTTTTTGCTTTAGAAACTCTGAGTAGCAAATTAAGACTGGCATAAATTGGGTTTCTTGACACCCAGGCTCTTCCTCTGAGGGTGCCATGTAAGAGTGCAATCACAACAGAGATATGAGACACAGCATCACTCACTGCATTACGCTTCTGTGAAATCTGAGTGGATAAAAATCCCCTCCTTCATCTGATTTGGAAAAATAAAGATGAAGAATCACATGCCTGTTTTCAGCCAACCATAAAATATAAGCAAATATCAACTATGAACAATGAACCAATGTACGGCAACTTTTTCTCAGATTAACTACAACGCTAAATATAAAACATGCTGCACCATTCGTGCCCAATGAGAACATAATCTGAGATATATTTTAAAAGTTAAAATTGTCAATGCCACCTATTGGTAAAACTGTAGAACTGCAAACACGTTGGGGAAAAGTAGCACTTAGTTGTTGCTGCTTGTTGTGACTATTTTAAGTTGAAATGTTTGCAAATGTGTAATTTTTGTTGACTGTTTGTTGCTGGTGTTTTAAGGAAAAAGCATTGCCACTGAAATGAATCATCACAGGAGAGAAAGAGAGAGGGATGAAGGTGTAAAAGCAGCGCCGACTTTCACAACGGAGACCTGTACGAACCAAGAACTCCAGAGATTTCAAAAGTTTCGAAATTCAGCTGACCTATGTCAAAGTAAGTCACAATACAAGTTCTCACACATGAAATAATAATAAAGTGAAACGGGATGTCTGTGGCTAATGAGATTCCAACATTTGTGAAACAGTGTTAAGCTTTATATCATCTCTTTTTTTTAAAAAAAAAAATGCAAGTGCGTTAGAAACATGTTTGAGCCCAAGTACTTGGTGAAAAAACATAGGACTCATTTGCTGCTTCTGAACTCTGCAGGTCATTTGTTGGAGGCAAGTCTTTAAAAAGAAAACATAACACAACTCAAATTAAATAATGGAAAAACTTCACATTATTTCATTTCTCTATTTCAGATACTTAAATTTTTCATCAGCACACAATTTTTATTTATATTCATAACTAGAGGCCCGATGCACAAAATTTGTGCAAGGGGCTCAGCCCTCGCAGCCCTTGCCTCCCCACCCACTGGACCTTCCAGAAGGTCATTCTGCCATCTGGCCTAATTAGCATATCAGCTCTTTATTTTATAGGCTACCAGGGAGATGTACTAGGAGACAGTGGCTCATCAGCATTAAGGAACACATGTTCATGTGTGGGAAGTTTGACACTAAAGTTGAGTCTTAACTGATTCTTACGCTTTAGAAGATTTTAGCTAACCAGGCTAAACCTCTAAGTTTATTTATAACTAAAGCTGCCAATAGAATTATTTTATTAAAGGATTCTAGTGGGCATATGTCCCTACATATAAGAGGCATTTATAAATCATATCAGACTAAGTAAAACTTCATGACAATCTTTTTATCTTCACCTGAAGATATGTTTATTGATTTGATAGAGAGGGAAAGTGAAAGGAAAAGAGAAGAAGGGAGAGAGGAACAGAGGGAGAGAAGGAGAGAGGGGGTGGAGGGGTGGTGACATCAATGTGAGAGAGAAACATCGACTGGTTGCCTCCCAGACGCACCCCGACTGGGGACCAAACCCACAGTCTAGGTTTGTGCCCTGACTGGGAATCTAAGCCACAACATTTTGGTGTATGAGGCGATGCTCCAACCATCCGAGCCACCCAGCTAGGCTTTGACAATTTTTATATTTTCAAAAGGGCAGCCTGGTTTAACACCATAATTTATCTCTCATACACCAGATTTAATTTTATTTTTATTTATTTATTTATTTATTTTATTGATTTTAGAGAGGAAGGGAGTGGGATAGAGAAACATCAATGATGAGAGAGAATCATTGACTGGCTGCCTCCTGCACACCCTCTACTGGGGATCGAGCCTACAACCTAGGCATGTGCCCTGGGCAGAATCGAAACCAGGACCCTTCAGTCGGTAGGCCAACGCTCTATCCACTGGGCCAATAGGGCTTAATTTTATTTTAACGCATACAGACTCTGCCAGATTTTAAGGATGATTGCATAGTTGCACATAATAATAGAGATTAGCACTATTAATCTTAGAAGCTAATATAATTTTAAAATAAGAAACATGGGTCTGAAAAAAATTACATAAAACCAACAGATGTAATTCATAAAGGGATTTTTTAACGTTACTAGGTGAAAACATAATCATTGCGCATAAGTGTAATTACTTCCTTAATGGTAACTTAATAGTGCACTAGAACTCATTTCATAAAACAGCGTTTGCTATCAAAGAAATAGGCCATTTCCTAGTGGCTACAAAGTGGGATATCTTGAATTGCTCTTACAATGACCTGGTGACTCCACTTCTCCTCGAAAATGAACAATCAGGTGTCTTGGCATTGAGTTAGAGACAAATGGCCAGGCTTTTGCTTGGAGGAGGGTTGTAATCACATTTGATTTTGGGGTTAAAGTATCAACCCTGTCTGAGAAGTAACATAACCACTTTTGAGAGTTCTTCAGAAATGGTACCGAGAGAACATTAGATGGGCTATTAAGAAAACACAAATTATATGCTTAGCCCTTTCTCTGACACATTATGAGTGCAGAAGTGACTACTGTGGGAAGCAGAACTACTACTCTGCTATCTCACAACCTGGGCCTTCATCGCCCCTCACCTTACCCTATCTCTCCCTTTCTGCTTTCTGAACATTTAGAGGGTTGTATGTGGAAAGGCAAACAGACCTTATATATGGCAGTCCCCACTTGCTAGTAACCTAGTTATACATCTACTGTACACGGTTGCTCACCAGGCTACCTCTGCCTGTGGCTAAAATCACTGTCCCTACTATTGACAAGTAGGCTGCACGTCCCAGGGTTCTGCATCCTCAGGTCTACACTCTGGTTTTCCATTTGGACTTTATCCCTTACAGTTTCCAGCATCCTTGCCCAACAAATCACCCATGTCAGGAAAATTAGTCAGCAACTAGCTATAAGGTAAAGAGACGTCCTGTTGGTGGGTGGCCTGGACACAGAAGATGGAAAAAGAAAGGATTGACATTTGCTCTCCATCAGTTTGTAAATAGCTTGACTCACCCAAAATTAAGAATCACTGGAATCTAGTGAACAAAACAGATCCAGAGACATGTAAGCATGGAACAGACTGTCAAATCTCAGAGAGAAGGCGAGTTTGGGTGGGTGAGAAGAATTCAACCTAAGAACTTGTACTCATTATATGCATAACCCATGGACACGGACAACAGTGTGGTGAAGGCCTGGTGCGGGGGAAGGGTGGGTGCAGGCTAGAATGGCTAAATGGAACCAAAAGGTGGATGTAAGTAATATTTTCAACAATAAAGATTAAAAAAAAAAAAAAAAAAAAAGAATAGTAGGAGCTCCAGGAACAGTGCTCTGATACCTTCACCTCAACCACTGATCATGCATCAAAACCTACCTTGTTCATCTTCCTTCTCATTTTTCTTGCTCTTTAGAAGGCAATGTCTCCTAAAAGCTTCATTCCCAATAGTTTTATTCAAAAAATGAATGGAGGCAAGCAAATGGAACACATAGTTATCCGAACTCATTCCATCTCTGGAATTATTAATCCTTGACATAAAATTTCAATACTAAATTTATTCACCGGCCGTTTCAAGTCAAAAAAAAAAAAAAAAAAAAAGGGCACCAAATCATTCCTCAAAGAACATTGGTTAAGCCAGAGACATACATCCAACCCCATAAGAAGCGAACAAATCTTTCCGTCTTACCCATAGGTCTGTTTCTGTCCCTGAGGTCCCTGTGGCTGGGGTGTCGATAGGAGTCCCTGTAGTGGTGGGCAATGGCCA
>PVJC01000424.1:12461-63937 GCA_004026665.1 Murina feae
GTAGAAGGAGAAAAAGATTTTGTTTCATGATATATTCAGAAACCAGCATAATTCAAACACTCACATTTGGACTTGTAATACAAACAATATTCCTGTATTGTCCGGACACTTTGTAAACTCAGAAGACTACTGACTGGTAATTCACTGAAACCCATGCTGAGGTCTACACGATCACCAAACTGCACACAGGAGAAAATGGTTCAATTCCCAAACATCTCTTGGAAAATATATTTTCATTTGAGGCTCATATATGGTTAAGGTAATGAATAAGAGGGAAATCCCAACCTCACTCCGTAGATAACATTTCCATTCAAAAGAGAGTACTTGATTCCTAATGTCTTACCCTAAGACATTGTATCTGGTGAAGGTTCAAGTTAGACATCATTCTCCTGATGAATTCTTCGGGTTAGACACCTACTTTGTGTATCCACCCTGGCTAACGTCCATATCAGAGAACACCTGGGAGCTGTGTTTCCCATACAGTAGCCATATGAGTCTGCTTAAATTTAGATGTAAGTTAATTAAAATTAAAGTTTACAATTCGGGTCTTCAGGGGCAGTGGTCATATTTCAGGGGCTCAGTCACCACTTGGGGCTACGGCTACAGAGGGGTACTGCACAGATGGAGAACGTTCTCATTGTCACAGAAAGCTCGATGGGAAGGTGCTGAGCAAACGAGCTAACACAATAAAGCAATGCAAAGTCTGGCACCCTCACATTGCCTGGGGTCACCTGGTATCCATTGGCGGTCACACAGAGCTAGCTGTGACTAAAGAGAACTTAGGTGAAACTCTTTATTTTAAAGCTGGGGAAACATGCTTAGAGACCCTGCGTGACTTCACTGGGGTCATTAAGCCTCAGAGCACGACAGCACACCCTGCTGGCACTTGACTATGTGACACACAAAACTCTGAACTTGGCTTTCGGAAGGAATACATTATAAAGATGGGACCTGATAACTAATCACTGCTCTGCGTCTGTTCAAAAAGAGGTGGGGCTGGAGAGCCATTTTCTGGCTGACTAGATCTCTATTTGTGAGGACAAACTTCATATACGCAGGAAGACAGGAACCAGCCACATTCCACTGTGACCGGGATAACAACTCCCATGCTAACTTCTGATGCAGGAGCTGGCCCTCACCACAAGACCGGCACCCTATCATTAGACTTGTCGTAAGGTCTATTTTCCCTGTAAAATTTCCCCATGAGAATTCTACCGAATCACAGCAGCTACAGACTTCTGCCCCCCTTTTTGATTCTATATTGGGAAGAATAGCATAGAGACCTAAAGACATTCCCTCCCCACCCCCCACTTTCCTGGCTTCCAGGATAGTCTTTGTCTGGTAGCTAGAGGAACCAGAGTAGCAACTGACTTAACAAGGGAGGTCATTAGGGCCACAAGATTCTACAAGGGGCCATCCGTTACATCAAGTAGGGTAGACCTCCAGTGACAACTGACACACGTGAGATTGAGAAGGATAAAGGACTTGGAGACAGAAGGTATAGCACACAAAAAACCTGAGGAACACTGCAGAGTTCAGTGTGCAGTGCATACATGCCCCCTACATCCTGGAGAAAGACGCACTGTCCTGGAGACAGCAGACTGGCCAGTGCTGGACATGACAGCAGGACATGGTCCATGCGGAGGGGAAGGGGTGGTGGCCACATGTCTCAATGATGCTCCCATCAAAGTATGTGTCTGTCCTAATGCATCACTAATATCAGACAAAAAATGTCCACTATAGCTCGGACATTACCTAAACACGTTTCTTAAACACAATTTTTAAAAGTGAAAGGAAACATTTTAGATACTGATTTATCTTCTAAGAGTATATCTATTGATTCTAATCTGTATTTCCATGTCCTATATGTTTCTGAAAAATACACTTCAACATTCAATGCATATGACCAGCATCAATCAGTTGGAAAAATACTGCAGACTATTAGTAGCTATGAACATAATGCTGACACATCACCTACCTTACGGGCAGTGTGGTGTAGTGGAAAGAGCTCTGGACTGGGAATCATGAGCTATGAGATCTAGTCCTGGCTCTTCCACGACTAGCTGTGTGACCTTGGGCAAGCCACTTAACCTCTCTGGGCCTCAGTTTGCTCATCTGTAAAATGAAAGGGTTGGACTAAGTCAGTGGTTTTCAAACTGTGCCACCTGAGGCACTTAAGGGATTCTGCAGGCAATGAAGAACTTTTCCTGCAAACAATCAAAATTTAAAGGGCCAGAGGAACCCACTTCTTATTTCTTTTTATTAATTTAGGTTCCACTTAAGGTTTCATTTCATTTTATTTTTTTCATCTTTATTGTTCAAAGTATTTTAAAGGAAAAAGTCTGCTGCTAAAGTCAAGTTTGAAAACCACTGGACTAAATGATTTCTGAGGTCCCTTCTAGTTTGAAACCTCTTTCATTCCATTTTCCTATATTTACATCTAAATGTCCTGCTTCTGGCCCTAGATGGTTTGGCTCAGTGAATGGAGCGTCAGCCTGCAGACTGAAGAGTCCAGGATTCAATTCCGGTCAAGGGCACATGCCCAGGATGTGGGCTAAATCCCCAGCACGGGGCAGGCAGGAGGCAGCCAATCAACGATTCTCTCTCCTCATTAGTGTTTCCATTTCTCTTCTCTCTCTTTCTCCTTTTCTTTCTGAAATCAGTAATAAATTTTAAAAATTAAAAATAAAATAAATGTCCTAGTTCTGCAGGTCCAAAGACATAGGGCTGATGGTCCTCTGGCCAAACGGTGCCTGTGTCCACCACGTTAGCCAACAGAGTAGTTCTCTGTTCTTTGCTTTGAACGACTTAGTATTTATAGCTAATTCCTTGTGCAAAAGATAGAAAATATCCTCTAAATACCTTATAGCAGCCACTGTTGCATTTCTAAATATACAAACGTTTTTGGCCCAGTTGTGTCAAACCACTTCAACTAATGGGTTCTGTCTACCCTTGTTCAAATATAACAACATGCAATATTAGAAGAATTCTTAGTTAAAATGTTATTTACCTTTACCCTTAGATCAGCCATTTGGTCAGTGCTATTCCGTCAATGAACAATTATTATCTAAAGAGATATTTTCCCCCTCACCAAGGACACTGACATCCTAAGCAGGGCTCAGGCCCAAGTCTGTCCTATCATTTCTATCAGGACTCCGCTGTTCAACCCTGGGCCCTACTGCTCAGGTAGCTATGGAAACAACAGAGCTCATCACCTCACAGAAGTTGTTAGATTTTAATAGCAAAACATGAAAACACTCATGGCCCACAAAAAACAAGTCTGTGCTAGGTCTCACTGCCACTGCCTTGAATCACTTACGTCCAGTAAAAGGTCGAGCCTATTTAAAGGATGCGTGTCCAGAAATGTAGCTTTTTAAAACAGGTGACTAAAACAACGTAATTGTTATTTGTCGGTCTCCTTCTTAGGATGCCTACAACTATCTACACCTCGATTGCCTGAGCAAATTCCAAATTTGCTTATTTGTTGCCCTTTCAAAGTGTAGTGAGCAAAACTACATGAATTTAGGTAAGAATTTTACATAATACCTTTCTTTTTAAAAAAAAATACATTTTTTACTGATTTCAGAGAGGAAGGGAGAGAGAATCATGGATTGGCTGCCTCCTGCATGCCCCCTACTGGGGATCCAGCCCACAACCCGGGCCTGTGCCCTTGACCGGAATCAAACCCAGGACCCTTCGGTCTGCAGGCCAATGCTCTATCCACTGAGCCAAACCAGCTAGAGCCATCACACTAAAAAATGTACCTAAAACAAAATATATTATAAATTCCCTGCCTCCTTAAACACAAACAAAAAAAATCAAACCTAATTCTTCATGACAACCCATGGTGGTTTCTGTGTTTTGCTATCAGCTTAGAGGAAGTAGGATATTCAGATGAGAGATAACAGGAAGCTGAGTGACACAGGACCATTACTGCTGGGCCATATGGTAGGAGAAGCCTTTGGTCTCTCCATGGCCAGACAACCATGGAGAAACCTCCGCAGCAGCACGCCAATACCTTTAGGAGGGAGTGAGATGCAGGTGGATGAGGACCACTTCAGACATATAAACACGCTGCCTGGACCTTCAAGGATAACAATACAGCAGGTTCGGAGCCATCTGAGCCTTCTTTTCTCCCCCGACAAGAAGGTGGAATGTGTCTCCCAGAGCTCGCCATCTGCTCAATGGTTAGGTTCCTGTTACTGGCTGACCCCTGCCTTTCATAATTTCTGGCCACTGCGGACATCTTCAATTTATACTGCTCCTCTGTCCGGAGCTGTGCTTTCTTACTCTGTTCTGTCAACGTGACATTTTGAGCGAAGCCCGCCAGTTTTTTTGGTCAATGAACCAATCACAGCATTTTGTTCCTGGGCTGTGCATGGCTATTTTTATTGTTGTGTGTCTCAGAGAAGCAGCTTTTAAAATGGCAGAAAGCAAGAAAGCAAGCAAGAAGGACTCTTAAGGGAGAGACTATTTTGTATTACACTGAAAATGACTATAGTAAGTTTAACTTTAATGATTTAGTTATTCAAGGATTAGGCTTTCCGTTGTTGTGTTGTGGGTGGGTACACATAGATACCCACTATGTGTAATACACTATCCCAAGCTTTAGTGGGCATACGAAGATAATCAAGAGATAATCCCCCAACACCCTCCGTAAGATTATCACTTAATACCAGACATACATTCTTCCTGGAAGTACACTGGCAATAAATCTTTTACGGTGAAGACAATTAAATTGGAGACATGACTTCTATATTTTCATACAGGAACTGCATTTGGTAGGTACCATAAAAATAGTACCAAAGTAACATGGAAGATTGGAATGAGGAAAAAAACACTCCAGAATGTGCATTTGAATGAGCAGGGTCTACAGAGTTGGTTCAAATTTTGGCTCTGCTATCTGTTGGACATATGAACTTAACCTCTATGAGCCTCAGTGTTTTCATCCACAAAATGGGAATGATGACCTCAGAGCTACTGAGAGGACTCTCTGAAAGAATCTACATAAAGAGCCTAACACATATTTAGCGTTCAATAACTTCAAGCTGATAGTGTAGAATCCTAGCTGTAAGAGCAGGGGTGTTATAGGCAGAGAATACAGGGTTCGAATCCCATCCATGCCTCTTACAAACTTTGTGACCTCAGACACATCACCCTGCCTGCCCGAATCTATGCAATAGAACTGTCAGGAAGTAAGTGCTATGTGTTAGCATATAAATTATTTAGCACAAGGGTCGGGCACATCTTGAGGGCTCAGTGAATTGTATCTATTTATGATTAGGAAGTTTGTATTAATTAGTAGATATTGTCTGAGTTAGCCTGTGAAGCATGAATAGAATTATGGCATGAAAACATGAAGAGTATTCAGCACTGGTTGAGTGTCAACCTATGAACTAGGAGGTCATGGTTCAATTCCCACTCAGGGCACATATGTGGGTTGTGGATTTGATTCCCAGTAGTAGGTGTGTAGGAGGCAGCCGATCAATGATCCTCTCATCATTGATGTTTCTATCTCTCTCTCCCCCTCTCCCTTCCTGAATATATATATTCAGCATGGCTAGGCTAGCATATCCATGTTGAGACAGTATGGAGAGACCAAAATGTCCTCTACAAACCATGCTATCTCATCATGTACAGCAACTTAATGCTATTTCACTAGAATCCTTCACAACTGCGAGTATTTTTAAAAAATTCATTTCTACATGGATGATTACTCACTTCTTGAACGTTCAATATGCATAAAAGATATAACACAAAACAACAGTATATGAATATAAAATTAAGCATTATTTTTCCTACAAAACTGAGTGCTGTAGGTAATACAGATTTAATTCTTAACTTCTAGTCTCCTATTCATAGTCAATTAACCCTGCAATTCCTTATAAAGTGTACCTATTTACCTTTTCTCTTAATAAATACAAAAACATTAAAACATCATTCATTTTACAGAAAAAAATGAACCTAGTAGTTTCAGTGGTGTGTACTGTGCTGGCAAATGTTATATATTCAATGAACATGGTTTCAAAATGATGGCCTCTACCCTACTGGCGTGGCTCAGTGGTTGAGCATGGACCCATGAACCAGGAGGTCACAGTTTGATTCCCGGTCAGCACACATGCCTGGGTTGCAGACTCAATTCCCAGTAGAAGGCATGCAGGAGGCAGCCAATCCATAATTCTCTCTTATCATGGATATTTCTATTTCTCCCTCCTTCTCCCTTCCTCTCTGAAATCAATAAAAATATATTTTCAAAAAAAGAAAATAAAGTAGAATTTCACTGCTCCATACAGGGGGAAAAATGATTTTGTAGGTTTCCCTACAGAGTATTCATTTCTCTGTAAATATTAATAATGCTTAAAAAAAAAAAAAAAGATGCCATAGGCAGTTTGGCTCAGTGGATAGAGAGTCAGCCTGCGGACTGAAGGGTCCCAGGTTCGATTCTAGTCAAGGACATGTATCTTGGTTGCGGGCACATCCCCAGTAGGAGGAGTGCAGGAGGCAGCTAATCGATGTTTCTCTCTCATTGATGTTTCTAACTCTCTATCTCTCTCCCTTTCTCTCTGTAAAATATCATTAAAATATATTTTTTAAAAAGACATAACTAGTGACAGTCATATTTGAGGAGAGAAAAAAGTTAAATTTGCCAAAAAGCCATCCCTAAAACATGTGACAACTGTTTAGTACATTAAATCTGCAATTATCACAAAATTTAAGCCCCCAAAGTTGTAAACAAAATGCAGAGTGCTCTTTTGTTCATGGCATGTCATGAACAAATTACCAGGATGTGTTTTCTCCTCAGGTGTCAGTTTTTCCCTCTTCCAGTGACTGATGGTTCCCAGTGTTATTACAGAAACAGATTGATCTTTTTAATGAGCCAGTTTAATAGACTCCAGAATCTCGACGTGGCTGCTCATCCATGTCAGACCATATGCACCCAGAAAACATTCAGTGAAACAAAAAAAAACAAAAAAACAAAAAAACCTCTGCTGTCAGATGGCCCCGTCCTCTACAGCATCTCATACAGCGGGTCTGGGTGCGCAGATAAATAACCAGCAAGGAACATGCATATGCAAACGAGATGCAGGGAATACAGGCTCCGATCGAATTCCCACAAGATGTAGGTGTATTTACACAACATGTTCTCATGCCCCCTTCCTCCTAACTCTAAGGAAAGCCGTTTGCCATCTTTCCATTGCAACACACCTTTCGGGGTTCCCCATGAACAAGAAAGCGCCATCCAAAGAGCAAGCTTGTTCATGCCCACTCCGGCCGCTAATTCCGTTGATGAGTGACCACGGGGAGCATGAAGCTGAAGGCGCTCCGAGTCCTACCTGACGGCAAGCATGCATGCACACACATACAGCTACAGGGCACTAACGTGATATTTCCGTGCTGATGTCAGCATGTCCTTCAGGGTTGACCTCAGCACTAGCTGAGGAAGGTCTAAAGGCACAGTTCTTTCAAACACAAATCACTGGAAAAGAACCAGTGGGGCAATGGCTGGGAATATAGAGAAGTGAGTGAAAAAAGTGTTCAGGCTGCCTGTAATGGCTACTTAGCAGCTAGGGTTTCCAGAACACGTTGTGTCCATTTCCAGTTTTGCCTATAGGATGACTTTTACATTTATCACAGGGATCTAAATCTTTCCCTGTTACCCTCGCCTCCACTCAAGCAAATGTTTTTTTTCCTCCCCAATTTTCCACCTGGTCTCTCCCCGATTCTTTTCCTATACTGTTCTGAAAGGAATGGGGGTGCACCTGCTTTTTTCGCATCTCATACCTGCACCCAGGACTGCCTTCCTGCAGAGTACACAGGATCAGGCAGAACGCACAGGGAAGCATCTATCCTTGGACCGCTTCTTGGTTTTCAGCTTGTGCCATGCGGACACCTGGATTAAGTAGTTCCCTTTAAAAGCTAAAGGGCTAAATACTTACATATGGCTGAGGAAAGATGACGTGCAAAAAAAAAAAAAAAAGTAGCACTATTGGTAGGTCACGTATGACGGTGAATCTGCAGCATGTCAGAAGTAAACTAATGTTTAACCTTTGCTTCAGGAATTGTACACTATTAAGAGGGAGGGCCTATGTCAAGAGAGAAATTCCAGAGACTATAGCATAAAAATTATAGTAACTGTATGTAAACTGGCAATTGCTTTTAATAACATTCTGTGTGCCCTAGCCAGTTTGGCTCAGTGGCTAGAGCATGAGCCTGGGAACTGAAAGGTCCCGGGTTCAATTCTGGTCAAGGGCACATACCTCAGCTGCACGTTTCTCCCTAGCCCAGACCTTAATCGAGTACATGCAGGAGGCAACCAATTGATGTGTTTCTCTTATATTGATATTTCTGTCTTTCCCTCTCTCTTCCATCCTCTCTAAAAATCAATGGAAAAATATCCTTGGGTGAGGATTAAAAACAAAAATTATATTTTTAAAATAACCATTTTAATACTGTGCGTCTAAGAATCATCAGTGGCAGCTAGCACATTTGAATATCATTCCTCTTTACCTTTTACTTTATTTAATTTTTAATGAATTTTTTATTTTTGGAAAGGAGAGAGAGGGAGAGAGGGAGAGAGGGAGAGAGGGAGAGAGAGAGGGAGAGAGAGAGAGAGGGAGAGAGAGAGAGAGAGAGAGAGGTTTGTAGTTCCACATATGTATGCATCCACTGGTTGATTGTTGGATGTGCCCTGACCGGGAATCAAACCACAACCCTGGCGTACTGTTCTCACCAACTGAGTGAGCTACCTGCCAGGGCCTTCACCGTTGACTTTAATATCATAAGCAACAAAGATGAACCGTCACAAAAGCCTGACACAGGCCAGAGAGTCATCCCTCAGTCACGTCCCAGGCCAGAGCGAGGTCCCCAATAGGGACCCTTTAGCTAGATGGCTATTTGCAACAGGTGTAGGTGAGCCGTCAGCTCAGACCTCCCGCGCAGCAGGTCCTCATCCCGCGGGTACCAGGCCGAGGCCAGGCTGGCCCGCCGCGCGCCCCTCACCTGTCTGGAGTCCGCCTCTTCCCGTTCTCGTTCACGTCGAGGAGCAGCTCGGAGGAGTCCACAGGGGAGGTGGTGCTGGCGTCCAGGAGCAGCTGCTCGTGCTGGGCGAGGTACTGGGCAGGGTTCTGCTTGGCCAGCCTCGCGCAGTGCAGGAGCTCGCGCTGCAGCAGGGGCAGGTTCGCCTGCAGGGGCAGGAGGGCAAGAGGGTTGATGTCCAGGCACAGGTCCCAGGGCTGGGCGACAGTGTCCGCTGCTCCCCGACCTGGACTGCCCCGAGCACGAGGTGTCTGACCTGTGTGAGCCACCTCACCTCTCCGGCTCCCAGAACCACGGGGAGCACCGCGATTGGCACTTGTTTCTTTTTAAGGTCCTTAAGATCTGAATCTAATCTAATATTAAGCTCTCCAGGATAGCGTAACCCGTTTGGCTCAGTGGATAGAGCATGGTCCTGTGGACTGAAAGGTCCCAGGTTCGATTCCGGTCAAGGGCATGAACCTTGGTTGCGGGCACATCCCCAGTAGGTGTGCAGGAGGCAGCTGATGGATGTTTCTCTCTCAACGATGTTTCTAACTCTCTATCCCTCTCCCTTCCTCTCTGTAAAAAATCAATAAAATATATTTAAAAAAAGAAAGAAAGAAAGTGCTGGCTCCATCCATCAGCAATTTTTGTTCATTCCTCATGGAAGACACAGGGTATGTGAAATACATACACACTTCATTTCTGTTATCTATTAACTTGTCCAGGTAAAACAGGCTAATCCTATGAAACATCTCTGGTCGACTACTCACTTCAAATAATAATAATATACAAAAAAATAGAGGTGAATGTAGAAATTATTTTTAGTAATCGTCAGATTCATACATTTAAGTAATGCCCGAAGTATGGTCAAGATATCCTGGGTGGAATTCACGCACGAAGTAGCATATATGAGTGGTCCACGAAAATAACCTGCTTTCTTTATAGCGTCCTTATTCTAAAAGTCGCATAGAGTTTCTTAGGCGAAACCTTGTGTGCTCACCGAGCCCAGCACTTGGAAAAAGACTCTCAGAACATGTCTGTGGACACATAACCCGGCGATCTCAAATGTAACGAAAGGGAAGGAGGCGATTCCACGCGGTAAAACGTTCAAGTGGAAATGGAATTTCACTCTAAAAAGTAAACTTACTCTGACATTATAAATCCCGGTTGCTGTTGTGTGTTGTTTTTTTTTCTTCTCTCGCTCTCTTTTATTTTGATTCTTTTTGAAGGGGAAAGCAAGGGGGACAGAGAGAATAGGTGGCAGAGTGAAGAACACTTAACCTCTCCAAATTCAAGGGAAACCCATAACCTGAATCTCTTTGCAACCCAGGATCTTATTCGTAGGAACAAGACGCCATGGATATTAATTAACCCGTCGGGGTGAAAACAGGAGGTGCCAGTTGCCTTCCTCTTTGGACCCCCGGGTCTAGACTATCAGGGGCAGGCACCAGGGCTGGACTTGAAACTCAATCCATCATCTGAGGTATGAACCAAGGATCCACCTCGTGAGAATGCCGAAGCATGTTTCTGCACAAGATACAAAATACCAGGATATTTGCGAAAGGTAAGCACATCCCACATGCTGTAGCTAAAAATAAGCCACCTGCAGTTAGGCCAGAGGGTCATGTGGGTAACAGGTATATTTTCAAATATTTTTAAAGTCTGTTTCCTCCTTAGTGAAGGTAGATAGATCTCAGACACTGTGTGCCATCCACACATAATAAAATAGCAATTCCCCCTGAACATTTAAAAAGTTTTCAGAATCATTCTGAAGTCTATGGATAAGATTTAAAAGTTGTCCAAAACAATATATTGCAAGCCTCTCTGATGCTGGCTGTTTCAAAGGATTTCAAAGATTAAAAAAAAAAAAAAAAAGATTTAATAAAGGAGACCAAAAAAAAAAAAAACCCAAAACAAACAAACAAACAAACAACAAAAAAAAAATCTCCTGTACTCCATTAACAAAGCGTGAGCTTCAGAATTCAGGGGGTGGGGGGTGAGGAGTGGGGGTGGGTTAACACTGTCCCATGACCTTCTTCATATTATCGTCAGCATTCTTATCAAGAGGAGGAACCTGGGATATATCATAACAACCCCCCCACCCCGCCCCGCGTACACTACAAACAAGACTGTGGCGATGTTGTATGAAGTAGATTCGGTTGGGACCACAGCACCAGCCTCTATCAGATTCCTCCTTGAGAGGCATGCCAGCAGCATTTAAGCAGGCAGGAAGACAGAGTTCCTCCAGCTCAGAGAGACAAATTCCTGAATGGTAATCAGGAGGGCTGACTCCCAGGCTGGGCATCTTGTGTGCAGATGTGTTTTGGCAAAGCATTCCCGGGCTCCGATCCAGAAAGAGCCTTAAGATATTCAGTACAAAAGCTGATTTGGAGACACACAAAATAGTAACCCTGAAGACAAGTCATAAGATGCACATCTCTTTGGCTTTGTGTTAGAGACAATAACTTCTTAGTTGCGGACTCGAATCTGTTTTTGCAAAGGAGACTGCTGGGGGGTGGCTGTGGTTAAAGCATACCTATACTTTTTAACGGATGTCTACTAGGGAAGAGGCTTATAAGAAGAAGCTGTATCTAGGACTGTTTTCACTAAAGCGTTTTCTTTAATCTCTATTTTGGTGGGATCCCTCACTTCATGTTTAATACGAGCCCTGTCACACAACTGAGTGATTAATAGTAAACACGCATGCCTCCAGTTTCAGATTTAAATGTATGGATGGCAAGACAAGAGGTTTTCACGTGGCGCTCGGCTTAATTTAGTGGTTCCATAAACATCTTCTTTCAATTTAAAAAATATGGTAATACAAAGCAATTCTGTTTGCTCTAATTCTGGTGCCAGATTAGGTAATTAGGATGGTGTCTAATATCTTTCCAGTAAATGTTTCTCCATAAATGCAAAATGGAATGGAGGGTCTGAGGGTTACATTAGCTTAATGAAAACAAGACTTCAGCGCATATTGTTAGAGCAATGTTTGAATGCACTTATTAAGGCCCGAGTTCCCACAACCATATGGTTTTTGTCATTAATGTCTCCTTTGAGAAAAAGCACTAAAATTAGAAAAAAAAAAGTTTTATCTTTGATTCCAGTGATCCCAACTAAATGATATGGTAACCATATGGTGTGCGGCAGTGATAGAAGAACATGGAAGTGTCCTTGTATGCTTTTAAGAATTTTTTTTTGGCTGCCAACTTGACCCTGAAAGGAGCCCCCCCCCCCCCCCCCCCCCCCCCGTTTTTTCCCTCTCCTTTTCTTTCCTTAGTTTCTTGCAAGCAAAGAAACCAGTGGTATTTGCACAGGAAATGGAATTCGTATGATGAAATCTTTACAGAAAGCAACTCTCTTAGGAAAAAAACAAAGATTCTAGACTCAACTGACATGTTCAAAAAACAACTTGCTTTTGAGAATACATGATTGTAGTAGAGGCCACTTTGGGAAATACTGATACATCATACCTTACGTACACAATATAGGAAAGAATGGAAAGAACATAATGGAGATCTGGGTTTCCATATAAAAAGGTTTAATTTAATGATTTGTAAATATTCTCAGAACCGAACTATCTCATTTCACTTCAACAAAAACAACAGCAGGAAAAACGTATCATCCAGAAATTTCTGAATTTGGGCTCAGTTCTGACAGCTTTTCTAGGTTTTGGGGTAGTTCCTTGAAACTTACATGTCTGATTTTTTCTTAAAAAAAAGATGGAACTTCACAGCAAAGGGGGAGGTGAATGAGTCTTTCTCACTCAATCTGCAAAGCCTACAGTTAGGATAAAAATGGGTTGGTTCCTCCACATGGTTGGTATTCACTAACAACCCACTATGCCCAAATGGTGGACATAATTTGCTTTTCTACCAAAATTCTGTTTTTCTATCAAAACTATCAATTCTTTTAGTATCAATCAGTGAAGTAACCGCCTGCCATCCCGGATAAAAATGTCCCTTCTTTCTCTTGTGAACTCTTTTTGTGGAGTTTTTTTTTTCAGTTGCTTTACTGGAGAGGCAGTAGTTGGAGAAGGTGAAGACCACGAAACTGAGGATTAAATACTGTTTCTGAATCACACCTCAGACGACTCTCAGACAGACATACCCTGCATCTGCCACTTACTCCCAGTTTCCTCACTGACAAAGGGGGTGGGGGCCTGCTCTTTCTATTGCATTAGGTTGTTACAAAAATAAATTAGACGGATTTTTAAACCTCTGAAAAACTAAAAAAAAAAAGAACCAATCTTATGTTCATTCCAAAGACAAGCAAAATGTACAATATAACTCCAAGGACCAAAACAAACAAATAAACAAACAAAACCTTTATTCAAAGAGATGTCTCAAGTCTTCTCCCAACGTAACTATTCAAAACACTCTGAATTATCATTTTAAGGCTGCTTCAGAAATTATCAGAAAACCATATATTCAGACAGTTTTCACCCAGGAAACTAAGTAAAAGCACCCTTAATTTTTTGACCACCCTCCACGCCAAAACAGAAAGACTGTTGTGACCTCGCAACAACATGCTTTGAAATACTTTCCAGACAGGTGGGCTGTACAATACCTTCAAAAACGGGATGACGAAAGGTCGCAGTGGGAAGTTAGTAGCTTCTTGCAGTTTGGAATGAAATTCTTCAATTGTCAAAGTAGAGTTCTGTGGAAGAAAAAACGTATTATAAACACATTTGTCTCTTGGTAGATAGTAAAAACAATGAGATTACTAAATTACCAATACGGTTAGAACACTGTGATAACCAGCAGACACACATACAAGAAGCAGAATTTTCAATATAATATCGTTGACTTTGTAAAAAAAATACTGCATATTATAATTCATTCTGTCATCCACCTTTTCAAATAACATCTGAAAATGAAAGACCATAAATATGGTACTTTGAGAAGTATGTGCATACTTCTGTCAGAGAATTTTATCTCTAAAATCATGAAGAACCTTTTAATATTACCCTTTATGGAATCATAAAAGGAAAAGGAACTGCACAACTGATTTAAAAGCACAACCAATCTCAGAGTGGGCCAAAGGCAAGTGTCAGAATCTCAATTCACACCACATGTCATGTCTGTATTACTGCTGGTGGAGATATTCTTCTCCCGTCCTTTCATCTTACAATCTTCCTATATCTACCAAAGCATCTTTGCTCAAAATGAACAGCTAAGTTGGGTGATGTGCTGCCCTATTGAAGCCAAAGAAAAAGTTTGGGCCTTCTCTGGTTCACTGAGTCTTATAGAGGGTGGAAAAATTCTCCGGTTATCAAAGATATTTCATTTAGCATAGAGGCAATGTTTATTGCTCAACCCAAAAGAGACTACAAAAGGACTCTATTCACTCTAACCTACGCCATATAAACAAGCCCCAAATACTCAGGGTTTGTATCCTGCAATGGGTGACTTAACAGGCAACAACCTATTGTAAAGGTGTTGAGTAAATTAACTATATTTGGTTCATTTCCCTTAGTCCCTAGGCAGAATCGAAACTGTAAACTGTAGTCTGAACTTCAAGCCTTCGATTATCCTCATGCCTGACAAAATTGGGGTATTTGTGACCCAACAGCTTTAGAATACTGCTCCCCACTTTTTGGTGCAGTTCCTTTTCCTTTTGTGACAAAATATGGGGTGCTAAGTTCTACGCTTTTTCTACCCCCAAATTCAAAACATATTAACTTAAAACTATGAATAAACACAAGCTTTCCATCTGTAATAATAGAGGTTAAGGAGCCCTTTTTTAATCTTTTATTTTGCCTCTTTATTTTCAGTTAGTAATTTTTAAACATTTTTTTAATGAATTAAATATATCAGGTGACATTAGTTAATAAGATTATATAGGGTCGAGTGTACATTTTCATGACGCAAGATCTGTACACTGCATTGTGTGCCCAATAGCCAGAGTCAAATCATCTTCCATCACTATATATTCCCTCATTTTGTTCCTATAGCTCATTTTCCCAAAAGCCACTCTGGTTATGTTTTGCACATTAAAACAGTCACTAATAGTTTTTCTTAACTGTCTAAGTAACAGTATGATGAGATTCATTATGATTTACTACCTGAGTGCAAATCATAGGCCTATCACAATGTATATTTTACTTGTGCGAACCTCAGCTTCCCCACATATAAAATGTGTATAAAAATCACTACCTCAAAGGATGGGTCCAAGATTTAAATCAAACAGCTTGTATTCAATGCCCAAGACAAAATGCATCATCTAGTCACTCACTCATCTGACAAATGATCACTGACTGCCTTTATTACAAAGCACTACTAATTAATGTTTCCCCCCTAACTTATCTCCATAAGGTTTTCAGATAAATAAAATATATCTTCAAAGTATGCCACATAAGATGTGGAAAAATCTACTGAAAGGCTACCAAACTTTTTATACATTTAAAGTGATGGAAACCACTTTATAAAGACATATCAAATGTATAAAGCAGTTGCCAAAGCAGTTGTCTACTAGTAACAACACATTTACCGTTTTCGTAATACAATTACTGTTCTGAATTTACTTTGTGGCTCTTCCGTCGAATTTATTTAGGCGTTGAAAAGCCTATTATGCAAAACGTGAGAATGAATGAAAAGGCAAAGATAAGTGAGTGACAGCAGTAACTGCAGGAGCCTGACATTCTTCTGTCAAATTCACCTTCCTGTCCTGAGGAGGACAAGGTGAAGCTGACGGATTGTGGGGAATGTGGAAACTGTTGTTCTTAGGCGCAGAGGAGGGGGAGACGACGCTGAGAAGTTCCACGTACTTAAAAAATAAAAACAAAAAAAAAGTTGAACTGCAATATCTCTGGCAGTGTGAGAGGCTGTGGTTTGAAGCATGTCTACTGCCACCGACTCTCAGCCAGACTTTTCATTTGGAAACTTCTTTGACAAAACACAACTGGTATGTCTTTGCCCTCGGTAAATCCACACAATAAAAATAAATGATCTATTTCAAGAAAAAGGAAACTGCTGCCTATCATCTGAATCTCAGTTTCACAATTAGCCCGGATACTGAAAGAACTGACGTCATAACTTCTCTGTGATTCCGTTTGCTGCGGCTAAATCACTTTCCTTCATGGAAACCCTCCGTGTGTATATGAAATCATGGAAATGCAAAAGTGATTTAGGACTCTAAAAAGGATGTATGTTCTCATGTCTAGAGTGATAATGTATAGAAGATACTATAATGTTCCTTAGTCAACACTTCTCTTCTCAAACTAATCATTTTAGTAATTCTACTATACCAAAAAAAATTGTTTTTATTCAAAAACCAATTAGTGTTCGCAGGAGTTGAGGGGAGATAAAATCGGGGTGTTGTTTTATGGGGACATACGTTCAGTCTGAGGTGATGAAAAAGTGCTGGAGATGAATGGTGCTGATGGTTACACAACAGTGAATGTGCTTAATGCCACTGAACTGTATGTATACTTAGGAATCCTTTAAATGGTAAATTTTATGTTTTACATATCTTACCACAATAAACAATTCTTAATGTGATTAGCCCTAAAAATGAAAACACATACAAGGAGAACGTTGTTTGTTATAAACTCTAGTTCATCATCTAGGCTAATAAAAGTCCCCCAAAGCAACTAAGTTAAAAAGAGCACTGAATTACATGAAGTGAACCATTCACATACTCAAAACATTTTGTCACTGTTGAAAGGAACTATCCATGCCAGGAGGATATACTTACGGAATTTTAGACACATTAGACATTTATGGCCAAGACAGCAATACATATGCATAGAGCCATATCTTCATCAGTCAAACAGTAATGGATACCATGATGGGGGTGGGGGAGGTCAACACACAATGCAGAATTTAAAACCTTGTTACAGAATGATCAGACTTGGACCCAATCTCTAGCAGTAAAAACTACTAGAATAAAATGCCCATGAGAAAGGAGACTGTATTTTCAATCCCCCTCCCCCCCCCCCACGCACTCTCCCTTCCCCCAGCAAACTGGGCCGGTTTCTGTGTGCTTACCACCAGTCCTAGGACGAGGGTGCGGACTCTCTCTCCTATCTCTGGTGAAATGTCATTGCCAAACTGCTGCAGGGTAGTAAGGAACCGTTTCAGTTTACTGAGTTGCCTGGCGCCGCAGGCTGGGGGCAGCTGTTGATTAGCCAGAGAAGAAGAGGAAGAAGAGGAAGGCCCATTGCTAAAGCCATTGGGCGGCGAGGGGGCACCATTCAAGGCTGTGGGCGAATGGCTTGTGCCATTAGTTACTGTCAAGAGCACAAAATCAGAGAGAAAAGGTAAACGTAGAGAGAAATTACAACCAAGAAAATTACAACCAAGTTTCTTTCCCCTTTACGTCTAGTGAATTTTTTTAAAAAAAACCTGCTAGATACAGTATTATATTCATTTCAGGTGTAGAACCCAGTGATGACATTATATAACTTACAAAATGATCACCCCCAATAAATCTAGTGCCCATCTGACACCATACATAGTTATTACAATATTACTGACTACATCCCCTACATTGTAACTGAAAAATTTAAAAATAAATTATTTAAAGTTAAAAATAAATGCAGCCCCGCCGGCATGGCTCAGTGGCTGGGCGTGGCTCGGTGGTTGAGCTTGAACTATGAACCAGAAGGTCACCGTTTGATTCCCTGTCAGGGCACATGCCCAGGTTGTGGGCTCCAGCCCCAGTAGGGGGCGTGCAAGAGGCAGCTGATCAATGATTCTCTCTCACCATTGAGGTTTCTCTCTCTGCCTCTCTCTTCCCCTCTGAAATCAATAAAAATGTGAAAAACAAAACAAAACAAAAAGACCGTTGGAGCTTTTTTGTAAAATGCTTTGACTTTACAGGCTCACACCAGCTCAGGGATTCTAGAATTAAAAGTGTCTACTCCTCACACTGCACGACGGTTTTCTGCACAGAAGCTGATTATAAATGGAGTCGGCTGTAGCACAGAGACAGCCCTGCCGCCCATGTGCACATATGCCAGCCACCTGAAATGCTTCAAACACAGAACAAACAACACTTGGATGTCAGCCTTTGGTCACCAGCTTACATCAATGTAACAGGACTATTTCTTCCTCAGCTGCTCCCCTCCTAGAGAAAGTGTACATTTGGTGGAGACTAAATTTATCACTGGACATTTTTCATCATGTTTTATACACACAAGCTGACAGCTATGTTTATAAAAATTGGACTTTCAAGCTTTAACCTTACACCACCCAATTAGAAGGCTATTTTCTTCCCCTCGAATTTCTTAACCCCTTCTTTAGGGAAAAGCCAAAATAGATATAACTATCAGGGAGTTATTTCAAGAAATTCAAAAGGTACATATCTATCCCATTAATAACAGTTGGCGGTAATCCGGTAAATTCATTTCTGGTCATATTTACTTGAATATCAAGATAATCGATAACTTGGAGGCTACAAAGATTTGCACATTTCTCCCTAAGGAAAATGTTGATTTTACGTTAAGTCAATTAATTTGACAAACTGATTTTTTTCCAAACACATTTTAAATATAATTTTGATAAACTATCCCCAACAATAGTTTAAAGATATTATAAGTACTCTATTAAATAGTCTTAAAGTTTCAATGTTAAAAAAAAAATCTCTTGTCCTACATGAGTACCAAAGCAACCTGTCAAGAAATGACAGCTCACTAGGACTTCTCATGGGAGACATATGCCTCTCACTATGGTCGTGGATAACAACAAAACAAATACAATATGACAGGGTTACAGTTTGGCCCTGCTGCGGCCTCCTGCCCCTTACATATTTCCGAAGGCCTTTCGAATGGCAATGCAGCTCTGCATACACGGTCTGGGCTGTGTGTTCTGTCCATCCCTTTCAATGCCATGAATCTATTCTTGCATGTTATTTTTTATGCATATAGATTTAAAGGCACATAGTCTATCCATACCATTATCTGCAATAGATAATTTTGTGTGTGTGTTTTTCACAAATCCTTGACAACAATCTTCACCAAGACTTTGAGACAGATGAAAACAAAGCTACCTGCTCTCCCTAAGACAATATATAGGAAAGAAAGGGAAGTTGAGATTCTGTCAGAATATTCTGTCCTTTCCTTGCATGACACAGAAAGTAATACACGCCACTGATTCAGAGCAGGGGACCTGAGCCGAGATGGAAGGTAGTATGGCTCAGTGGATAGAGCGTCAGCCTGCGGACTTAAGGGTCCCAGGTGTGATTCCAGTGAAGGGCACATGCCTGGGTTGCGGGCTCAATACCCAGTGTGGGGCGTGCAGGAGACAGCTGATCAATGATTCTCTCTCATCATTGACGTTTCTCACTCTCTTCCTCTCGCTTCCTCTCTGAAATCAATAAAACTGTGTTTTGCTTTTTGTTTTTAAAAAGCCTGACAGTTTCAAAATAAGAAAGATGCTCCTTATTTCAGAAGGATTTCTGTATACAACTGTTGAATAAAGTCATTTTGTGTGTGTGTCTAAACATTACATTTTAAACATAAGTCCTGAAAATGTTAGATTTTAAAATGATTTGTAAATGATAAAAAACAGTATTCGAAGATCAGATGTAACCTGAATTATTACATGTTCCAAGTCAAAATGAACGGACTAAAATAAGAAGCTCCACATTAAGTCAAATTAAAAGTTATAGTGGTAACATCTCGAGTCACAGACCAAACACAGTGTTCTTCACTCATGTTAGTCAAATACATTTCTGAAGCAAGCACAAAAGACAGGCAAATACTGCCATCCATCCCTACAAACTACACCTATGATACAACACATCTGTACTCAATACCCCACTGGAAAATAAATGGTGTTTTTTTTTTGGGGGGGGGGTAGTTTGCTTCATTTCTGCATAATTCATTGATGCTGGATCTTCTTTTAAGTTTTACTTGCAGAAAAACGTTAAACTTCAAAATGAAAGCGCCTACTCACACGTTGTTGGTGTAAATGAACTCGTTCTCGGGGCTCCTTGAGTGGTCGGGGGAGGTGGCATCGTGGGAGGAGTCAGCCTGGACGGAGTCTTCACATCCACAGGTGAGTCTGGCATCGTGGAGTGTTTCTCAGTCCGATCTGGAGGATGCCACCGGGAACATGTTACTTTCTCAAGCACCTCAGTGTTCTAAGTGGGGGATTCATCGTTTTTACAAACAAGTAAATACAAGAAATCCACCATCGTCTATCCATCAAACAAAGCTTATCTATTGACATTAAAATCAGGACGTTATCATCCCGACCCCGCATACATGGGTGGGTGCAGCACAGGGGAGGGGGCCTCGGTTGTAACTGGGTGAGTTTACCTCCATCCTATCGTTACTTCTAGTGTGGGCAAGCTCTCCCTTGTATTATAAACAACAGCGTAACTTCACTCAAGGCAGGAGCCAATATTCGCAAAAGGTAAAAAAAAAAAAATAGATGAGGAAGTAAGGTAGCAATGCACCCCTCCGACCGCTTAGAAATAACCCCCATATAAAGTTCTGTTATGTAGATGAAACACTGGTAGGAGCCAGCGATGTTCATAACACCTCTTATCCCCTTTCCACCCTGAGTTTTCCGGCCTGTTGGGTGGCGCAGCGTATGTCAGGACATAGATCTCACGTCAGTGTTTTCTGCCCTGTTTGAAAAATCACCGCTCCCTCAATAGCATATGTCACACAACGAGGTTAAGCTGTTATTTACTTAGACTTTGTGAGTTTATGATCCACCTCTTCAAAAACACGAGGCCAATATTTCAATTAATCTCTGGTAGAGTAAGAATACGAAAGTCCCAAATTGACAATTAAAAAGAACAAAAGACCTTCCGTATGTTTTTCGTGAGCAGGTGACAGATATGGAGAAGTTTTCTGATTACCCAATAATGAACATTTGCTCAGGCCTGTTTCCTACTAAGAATCCTCTTCTCTTGAAATGTTAAACTTTTCTTCCTCAGCTTAATCTCTTTATCAAATCTCCAGTAAAAAAAAAATAGAAGTTTCTGTTTGTTTCTTTAAATCCAGTTTTCCTCAAACGTGTAGGGATGTTCACACACACACACACACACACACACACACACACACATGTTTAAGACACCTTTTTCAGCCTGAGATACAGATATTTTGCATTCTGAGTTTTTGAAAAGTAAAATAACACGAACTATTGGTAAAGAACAGGTCTTTAAAAATATTATAACCATATGGGTGCAGAGTTAATGACTCAAAATAACTGAAAAGTCAATTATTAAAAGAAAATGAAAAGCCCAAATTACTATTCCAACTATTCTACAACTACCTCCCCTTTATTCACAGCAGATTCCTAAGACTTGAGTTGCCATAGGACACAGTATTTAAATGTTGCAATTATGTTAATGCCATGCTGGGGGAGGTGTAATAAAAGAAAGACCATCATCATCATCATCATCATCATCATTCTCAGAAGAGCCCTCTGACAGAGGGTCTATCTGGTTAGTAGTCAGAGGGCCTCTGGTTGAGGACCAATGAATGTCTGTAGTGCATGAGTGCTCTGAGTGAGGTGTTGGCAAAGACACTGGGGGAGAGCACTCCCACCTTTCTCTTACTGCTAAAAATAGCCTTCATATTGCTTTTCCACATTATTTAAAAACCAGTATCAGTAGCCCTAGCCTGTGTGCTCAATGGTTAGAGCGATGGCCTGAGCAGCCCCGGAAGGTCGCGGATCCCATTCCCAGTTAGGCTAAGGGCACGTGCCTAGGTTACAGGTTCCATACCTGGCCCCAGTCAGGGCACATGTGGGAGGCAACCAATCCATGTATCCCTCTCACACGGATGTTTCTCTCTTCCTTCTCCCTCTCTCTCCCTCTCCCCTCCCCCCTTCGCTCTTCCTCTCCCTCCCTTTCACTCTCTAAAAATCAATGGAGAAAAACATCCTGGGACCAGGATGAACAAACAAGCAAGAAAAGGATCCGTAAATGAATCATTCTAGAACAATACAGAAGTTAGGCAGGTTAAGAACCGCTTCCTTACTAGTTAAATTCATCACACAATTACTCACCTCAACCAACCTCAGCAACAAGGGACTACACAGCTTCCTGCTTATGCTGCAGCTGAGGGAAAAGGTGCAGCAGCAAATACGAGTCACCCTAAATAGAGGCAACTATTCCTGTTATGCCAAGGAAGGAGGGATAAGGGGGGCCAGCCAGAGTCAGCTGGGAGATAACAGTGGGAACTGCTGGTCCATCTGGTTTTCATTCTGCTAACACTCACGCTGAACTGTTGGAGAAGTCAGGCCAGACACACAAGGGAGGCACGTCCCAGCACCGCGGCAGCCCAGCCGGAGAAAGGAGGAGCAGGAGGTGGGGGTGGGGGAGCGGGAATAATGAAAAAGGGCAAGTAGTGAAAGGAAAAGAGAAGAAAGAGAGAAAGACCCAAACAGGGAGAAAAGGGCCTGAACAGGGAGAACGGTGGCCGGGACAGCTTCGTTTACCTCCGGAGCTAAAAGCCCAGCTTTAGGGGACACAGACCCCACCTTCCTTAACTTGACCTGATTTTTAAGCAATTCCCTACACTTGAAAACATACCTTAAACCCATATTTTATTTTATTTTTAATAAGAAAAGAGAGAAATAAACTACAAAGATGACAATGGGTTTCCCTTTCAAACTTTAGGTAATCTTTGTCATTCTGAATTCATCTGTCCAGTGTTAGAAAAAAGTCGATATATCATACATTTTTATTTGAAAACGTTTTATGTGTCTTGGTCCGTATTTGCAACCTAACTCTCTCCAGGAGATCATCCTCATCCTCCTCCTCATCAAAGGTAGGCAAATGATTTTAAATTCTCGAAATGCCATCTGTATTTTAGGACCAGTAACAAGTGAGCCAATGAATGCACAGTAAATCACAACTTCTAACGGGAACATATACGTTCGAACTGGAATCCATGTGGAGCTCCTCGCATTTGACATGAACCAAATTTTCTGAGGTGGTTAGCTGTGCTCTGATCCAATGGAGTTCCAACCCAGAGGTCCTACAAACTTAGACAAAGTGGGAGCATATGGAACTCATTCGGGGCTGTTCGGTGCAATCAAGCCACGATGGAGATAGATGGTGAAGTAACCAGTCAGGCCTAACCCTTACACACACACAGAACTCTCTGGAGTCAAAAGATTTCAAATAAATTCAGAAAATGTGTTTCAAGTATGCTGAGTTCTGTTGCATTTGTTTTGAATTAAAAAAACATTCTGAAATATATATGCTTGTAATTTTTATAGCAAACAGTAAAAAAAAAAAAAAGCTGATTTAACCACAGAAGCATTTCACTCCATTTCAAATGAGAAGATATACTAAAACCAATGTTGTTGTAATATTTCTTAGGTAATTTTTAAGTGCACGGAAGTACATTGTTCTTATACGTAATTTCTATTTTGGGTTGCTGTAGGAGAATGCTGACATTTATTGAAGGACTTTTTTCCTACTAAGAATATTCTCTGGAAATGTTAAACTTTTTTTTTTTTCTCAAGCTCATCTCTTTATCAAATGATAAAAGAAGAACAATTTCTATCAGATTGGCAAGGTATGTACAATCAAAAGAACTGACTTTACTTTTACCTTAATGTTTCACACTACTTCTAAACAAGATTTTCCATATGTGGTTATTTCAACCCATATGGCATCTATCCAACACATGTGTACTAAAGATGGCCGATGCATAGAAGAAAGTGTGGCATATATAAATACATTACGGATACCATTTCAGTGTCAGGGTCTTCTAGAAGTGGTATGTTTTCCATTTCCTTTTTTTTTTTTTTTTTTTTAAAGTAAAAGGGAAAAGGTATGTCATAATCTACCCTGACACTTATTTTACTTTTAGTTAGTTCAAACAGTTCCAGGCATGTTTTTAAAATATAAAGAACAGGCATTCTACATTTCCCTTGTTTACATACTACTCAAGAGATGATTAGTGTAAAAAGACAGAAAGTTCAGTATTGGTAGATTGTATATCTTTTTCCATCAGAGTTTATTATGTCAATTAGGATATCTGTGCCTCAGAGGTGTCACGAATTGAGGAACTTCTTGGTCAGCTAGTAGTTAGTCCAGAGTTAGTCCTACTGGAGTAAGTGTTAGTTAAGAAAGCTGGAAGGTATGCACAAAAGAGGATTAACCTCAAGTGGCACCAAAATACGGCTAAAGGAAAAAGAGAAGACAATTAGGGGAGAAAAACACTGGGTGTAGAATTTCCTTTTTATTTCTCCAGAAAACATGGCAAACATAGTTCTGACAATACAGTCCTTTAGCGACTCCAGTGTTTGGGTGTGAGATATTCCAAGAGATAATGGAGACCAGATGGTGGCCGGCCAGGCCCCACAATGCTGCCATCTTGTTTCCCTGAGAGCACTCCTGGTGATGTTCATTCCTGCTCAGAGTCCTTCACAAAACAACGCCTGAGAATAAAAGGGAAATGCTCAGCTTTTAAACATGGCAAAGTTATAAAGTGGGAGAATATTTGGCGTAATAGGTTTCAAATATAGGTTGAAAGGTTTCAAATATAGACTCAACAATGAGTAGTGAGGCCTCAGGCAAGGTAGCTATCCTGAACCTCAATCCCTCATTAGAAGAATGGGGATACAGCCTAGCCTGAGTGGCTCAGCTGGTTGAGCTTCGTCCTGTGCACCCAAAGGTTGCTGGTTCGATTCCCGATTAGGACATATACAGGTTACAGATTCAACCCCCAGTCAGGGCATGTACGAAAGGCTACAGAAGGCAGCTAACTGATGTTCTCTCTCTGTCCTCTAAACTAGTCCTCAAATAAGGATTAAAATGCACATGTGCGCACACGCACGCACACATGGAAAAAAACAGAGTAGAAATACACCCTTCTCTACCTCTTGGAGAAATAGCGCAATGTCTAATGTACATGTTGGGCATCAGCATGTGTGAGCTTCATTCCCTTGTGTCTTCCTCTCTATGATTCATTCACGGCTTTATTCCAATGTCTTTCCCCGGCACCAGGCTCTCAGGGGGCCCCAAACTTTTTAAACAGGGGGCCAGTTCACTGTCCCTCAGACCGTTGGAGGGCCGGACTACAGTTTAAAAAAAAAACAACAAAACACTATGAACAAATTCCTAGCACACTGCACATATCTTATTTTAAGCAGATCAGGCAACGGGGGCAAAAACACCCGGCATGTGGCCCGCAGGCCGTAGTTTGAGGATGCCTGCGAGTCTACTTATATGCACCTTGGTATTCCCTGGTTTTTCTGCCTTTCTTTTTCATGCTGTTGTTTCTTTCATCTAAAAGGATCTGTCCTGTCTTACGCATTCTTCAGTACCACATCATTTTATAGCTTTCCCAGTTTCCCAAGGCACCAACCATACCATGCTTCCTCTGACCATCCTTTAAAATTTACCACAGTAGCCCGGCCGGCGTGGCTCAGTGGTTGAGCATCAACCTAGGAACCAGGAGGTCACGATTTGATTCCCTGTCAGGGCACATGCCCAGTGTGTAGGCTCGGTCCCCAGTGTGGGGCGAGCAGGAGGTAGCTGATTGGTGATTCTCTCTCATCATTGATATTTCTATCTCTCTCTCCCTTTCCCTTCCTCTCTGAAATCAATAAAAAATTACATATATGAAAAAAGAAGAAAAAAATAAAATTTACCACAGTAAATTTTACAACAGCTATGTATGTGTATTTTACACTCAAATAACCCAATCAGTAATAATAATAGACACCTTGATGCCAATTTTTTTAAATGCCTCCTTAGGATGCATCTAAAATAAGGTGACCAGATGTCCTGCTTTTGGCGGGACAGTCCTGATTTTTAACAATTTGTTCCGCGTCTCGCGGTGTTTTAAAAAAGTCCTGATTTTTGGAAAGAATGCACGACAAGCTAGGGAATGGTGGGAGAACTGGAAGGGAATATATGGTTTTTAGAAGCCAAGCAGTCAATGGTGTCCCGCTTTACCAATGTTAAAATCTGGTCACCTTAATCTAAAAGTAATTGTAATCACAAGCAGGATGGTCACATTCCTAACTGGTCACAAATCCATCACTGGTATCATTGCCAGTTCAAAGATATCAACCCTAATTTCATGGCAAAAGACAAATACACAACTATCAGCAGCATATCCTATATAATAAAAGCCTAATATGTAAATCGGCCAAACAGTGCAACAACTGGTTGCTATGATACACATTGACCACCAGGAAGTAGATGCTCAATGCAGGAGGTGCCCCCAGCTGGCAGGCCCCAAGCCAGCTAAGAAAGGTGGGGGGCGGGGCGCCCGTCACCCCACAGATCAGCCCTGATTGCTGACCAGGCCTAGGGACCCTACCTGTGCATGAATTTTGTGCACTGGACCTATAATATATAATGAGAATGAAATGTGGGTAATAAGGGAAAAATACTGGAGACCTGCAATTCATTTCTACTCTGTGATTAACTTACTATATAGTTTTAGGAAGCCTTAAAAATGATCCGTTGTTACTTCATGTCCTATCATAAGTATTTTATGAAGGTTATTTCTCAAACATAAATCTGATTTTTTCTTTTCCTCGATTTAAAAGATTTGAGGAGTATCCCATTGTCTACAGAATAAAATAGAAACTCTTCAGCTTAGTTATATACTAACACCGTTGAGTTCCAACTCAACCGCCCTCTCTCCTTTTCCTGAACAACCCCGATTTTGTTCAGGTACACAATTCTTGGGGGCGGACCCTCCTCGTTTTACACTTATAAGGTTATCACATTTCTTTTGTCAGCAACAAGTTTCAGAGTTGGATGTTGTACTCTGCTTCTGAACAATGGCTCATGAAGGAGTGTATATGGAAGAGGGTCTAGGAAAGACTTCTTTGCTCTCTAAACCCAATGTGGAAATTTCCCTCTTCTTCTGATGTTGTACCTGTGAGTGATTCCTTCACTTCACTTCTCTGGAGTTTATTCCTACATATAAGATTAAGCATCTTTTGGGCCTCAAGAATCTTTTGCAAAAGCTAATATTCTCTGGGTTTTTTTTTTTTCTCTAGGTATAATCATCCCAAACACAAAGACTACACAGAGAGCATGTATCTGGCAATAAAGTGACCACAAATAAAAATTTTTTGAAGTTGGCAATTATGAGCCAGATTTCCCCTGTTCACATAAATGTCTAAGTCCACAGTATATACCTGCATATAAATTTTTTCATAAACATTAAAATTAGCATGTATACATTATTTTCAAATATATTTTCAATCCTCATTCCTAAATCTCCATCAATGATTTAGCTATAAAATAACCATACCAAGGTCCAACTGTCCTTGTTCAGTTACCATCGAAACATTCACTTTCATAGCCCAGGTTCCCGAAAGAGTGGTCTACACTCACTTTCTCTTCTTCTTCATTTCCTATTCCATCTTATACCTAATTGTAGTGGAGATCCACAAAACTGCCTAGAAAGTTTCCCTCCCCATAACGGGACCTGCCATACCCTATAGTCTCATAAATATCTTGGGAGCCACCATGTTCTTTCATGAGCTTGCTCCAGAATATTAGCAACTGGCCCAGGCACAGCACACAGTCCAAAATGGGTGATTTCAGCCATTCCCTAAGACTCTGATATTCAGAATTGATAAAAACAAACAAACAAATAAAACCCACAATCCCATTCTAGAGGTAAAAGACTGCACTATTTATTGTCCTCCTCCATATCTAGAAAGTAGTCTTTAGTGAAAAAGAATGTCACTAACAGGCATAAAGAAGCAGAGAGAATTGGCAGGGGATTATTTTGATAGCGATAAGTCAAGGTCCTCATTTTACTGGATCTTAGGAGCTACCTGCATCATTCGAGTTCCTGCAATTTGTATCCAAGCCATCTACAGATCCTAGTCAACCAACCCTCCCTTTACCTGAAACCTAGTTTGAGCTGACTTTTCACTTGAAACCAAAGAATCCAGACTAAAACAACCCTGGAATATAGTAGCATCAAGGTATCATAACCCAACTCTAATTAAAATTCTTCTCAATTATCTCTTCATTATTAATCCAAAAGTACTTGTATGCTTTATCTGGTATCTTTGTAGCATCTGACACTGTTCACCACTTCCTCCTTCTTAAAACATTATTGTACCCAGAATTCCTGTCATTTAAACACTCTCCTCAATTTTTGCAGGCCTTTCTGGCTTCTCCTTCTCAAGTTTCTCTTATTGGCTCACCTTTCTTCACCTCTATGATAACTTCTGATAACTACTTTCTCCCCATGTTACTTCAGAGTTCTCTAAATTTTCATTTTATACCTTTTTCTTAGTGACTTCATTTGTGCTGTGATGGTCACACCATGGTCAAAATGTGGACAACTTTATCTACAAATATAGCCTGTTAACACCCTTTCAAGTTCTAGACTCAAACATCCACCTGTTTTATTAGCTCCAGCTTCCACCGCATTTAGAAGAGTACCCAAAATAGCAGGCATTTGATAAAAATTTGTTGAATGAAATGAATGAGTGAATATATGAAGAAAGTAAGCAAGGAAGAAAGCAAAGCTAGTTTCTATAAAACAGCTAGGGACATATTAGTGATTCTATGGTTATTAACTAGAGTGGGACAAAGGATTGAATAAGGCGTACTGGATAAATGCTAAAAGTACCACTCACCATGAGGTGCCACTTCACACAGTCAGAAAGGCTATCATGAATAAATCAACAAACAATAAGTGCTGGAGAGAATGGAGAAAAGGGAACCCTTATGCATTATTGGTGGGAATGCAGATTTGTACAGTCACTGTGGAAAGCAGTATGGAGTTACCTCAAAAAATTAAAAATGGAACTGCCTTTGACCCAGTAACCCCACTTCTGGGATTTATATGAAGAAACACAAAAGAATATATGCACCCCTATGTTCACTGCAGTGTTATTTACAATAACCAAGATTTGGAAGCAGCCCAAGTGTCCACCAGTAGATGAGTGGCTGGAACAGCTATGGTACCTTTACACAATGGAATACTATATGGCCGTAAAAGGAAGGAAATGTTACCTTTTGTGAAAGCATGGATGAACCTGGAGAAAGTTGGTTAAGTGAAATAAGCCAGTCGGAGAAAGACCAGTACCAAGTGATTTCATTCATATGTGCAATTTAATGAACAACCTTAACTAACAAGCAAAACAGAGACATTCATTTCTGAGAGAACAGGCAGAGAGCTCTGGTGAGAGGGAGGTTTGGGGAGGTAGAGGGATTGAGCAAAAAGGAGAAAGCACTAATGGACAATGACAACAGTGTGGTGAGTGTGGGGGTTGGGGGGGGAGGAGAGAAGGGGAAAGAGGGTGGAAGGGAAAGAGGGTATTGGCATGATACCAAATCTCTCCATGTTTAGAATTGAAAACAGGATGTATGAAATAAAGAAAATTTAAAATATTGTCGAATTCAGACTGTTGGCCACTCTCGCCCACCAATAACCACAAATTTTTAAACTCATAATCTCAATATCTTGCCTAACAATAAAAAAAAAAAAAAACTCAACAAATATGCAAACAAACAAAAAACACAGCAGGAAGAATTCATTTTGAAAAAAAAAACAAACATTTTAGCTAATGTTTTGAGAGTTTAACCTCACAGTATTTTTTATTACAATAAGGTAAGCTTTTTCATCTAACAGCCTGATAGACATTTTATGATAATACTAGAGGCCCAATGCACGAAATTCGGACCTCACAGCCCCTCACAGCCCAGCTTCATCTGGTCGTTCTGCTGTTCAGTCTAATTAGCATATTAGCTCTTTATTATATAGGATAATTTTCAACTCTCTATCTCTGGTGTTTAAATGCAGTAGGTCATAAAAGTTTGTTGCATTAATAAACCATTTTTATTCAATTATCAAGATGTACATTCTACCTCCATTTACTATATACTATAATCATTAGATATAATGCAATCCCAATAGAAATAACAATATAATGATCATCCATTTGCTAAGAATCAGTTATATTTCATATAGCACTTGAGATGTCATCTCTGAGCATATGAAGAATTATAATGGGGAGAAAATCAAACCAAATATGGATAGAAAACTCTAAAGAGCACCCCATATACAAACAAAAACGTTGCTTGCTAGAGAGCTGCAAGATCATTTCCCAAAACACCAACTTCTTAAAGCTATTTGTCAGATAAATTAACCACAAAAGTAGTACATGTCTAAATACAAACAAAACTGTGTTCCATCAAAGTTCACCACCACATTAACTTGTTACTAACAATAACTTAGGATTAGGATATATCCAAAATCATCCTTATATCACTACAACTACTTCCTTAAAAAGCAAAGTGGTAGAATTTCTGGAACATGGAAAACACTACCATAGAAGTCCACTATGATTGTAAATGCCTACATTCCTTGAGTAGCAGTAAAAAAAAAAAAAAAAAAAAAAAAAGTGGGAACCTTGTTTCTCGAATTTAATTTGTTCCAGAAGGCTATTCGAAAACTGAATCCTTTTTTTCCCATTAGAAACAATGTAAATTGAATTAATCTGTTCCAGACTTCAAATGATTCCCTATTTTGTTTTTAAATATATTTTACTGATTTTTACAGAGAGTAAGGGAGATGGATAGAGAGCCAGAAACATCGATCAGCTGCCTCCTGCACACCCTCCTGGGGATGTGCCCACAACCAAGGTACATGCCCTTGACTGGAATTGAACCCAGGACCTTCAGTCCACAGGCCAACGCTCTACCCACTGAGCCAAACCGGTTAAGGGATGATTCCCTGTTTTAATCTTTTCATATATAATACATGTCTAATGTACTGTCTAATCTATACATAAACATTTTAGAAACAAAAAAGGACATGAAATGTAAATTTGACAAAAAGGAAATGTACAATGAATGTACAACAAAAATGAAAATTTAATATAATAAGCAGCCACAAAGGCAAAAAAACACACAAAAATATTCACAGTACACTATCCTGAGACTTTAACAGTGGTAAACTGACGCATACTCACACATTCTCCCCTTTGTTTGTCGCCTGAGAAATTTTGGACTGACCAAATAGCTATCATCATGAAAGGGTTGTCAAGTTGAGAAACGAATTGTTTGGGATGGGAGACAATTTAGAATCGAGGTTTGGCTGTATTGGGGATCATATTTAAGTGCCTTTCCCTTCTCAAAAGCACTGGCCAGAATACCTCAAGCAAGTTACTGAAGCATTATAAACCATTTCACATATTCTTATCTAAATCTTCTTTCTCTGAAAAACAATAACTTACTTTTACAAACTTAGACTTGCAAGAAAACACTAGATTTTGTCCTGGTAGATAATATTTTCTGTGTACTTGAGCTGACTATATGCAAAATTATGACGTCAGGCCCAGCCAGTGTGCCTCAGTGGTTGAGTGTCAACCTATGAACCAGGAGGTCACGGTTCAATTCCTGGACAGGCATATGCCTGGGTTGTGGGTTCAATCCCCAGTAGGGGGCGTGCAGGAGGCAGCCGATCAGTAATTCTCATCACTGGTGTTTCTGTGTGTGTGTGTGTCTCTCTCTCTCCCTCTCATCTCTGAAATAAATAAAAATATTAAAGAAAAAGTGGTGAACTTTAAATATATATAATCTCCAGAAAAAATGTACCTTCAGTGTGCCCCTGTTCTCCTTTATTAGTACCTCCCTCTATTCCTCTCAACCCCAAGAAATCTGGAACTCTTATCCTGTCTCTTAGCTAAAGATTAAATTTTGATTCCCACCTAGTCCCAAGGTCAGAAGCTTCAGATCTGTCCCAAAAGCCTACTTCTGGACTAAAGTTGCAGTAATAATTTAAAATAATTCATATAAAGATGGTGACTAATAATGGTGGCTACACACACACACACACACACACACACACACACACTCACACTTTTCCTCCTGGGCTAATGAATCAGAATGATCTGAGTTGAGGGGAGGAGAAGGGTATAGGAAATGCACAGAGAAATGCTACCCAATGATGAAGGGACTATATAAAAACATTCCCTTCTGCCCCACTCTAAATATATTACTAGGTGTCAATTACAGTTGCCCTTCCAGGTAATATCCCTTTAACAAACAAACACAGTCCCTCTCTACCTTAACTTGAAGAATGATCTGTTATAGGTCTAATATAGGGCCTTTAGGAATCAAGGAAGTATCAGTGGAAAAGACAATAGTTCCAGGCAGTTATCTACTCATACATATAATCCAATGCCTAAGGAGTGTCTATTTATGAATTTGATAAATGTCAGGAAAAAATAACTATTTTTCTTGTCCCCTCATAAGTGCTCAGCTCATTTTCACCGTTTCTGTTTGAACATCAGTGTCACCTCCTCAGAGCAGCAAGCCTTCCCTGGCCATCCAATGAAAAGCAGGTTTTCCCTCCCCTTTGCTTGCTCCCTTCGCAAAACTTGGAAAACTCAAAGCTCTCTTTCATCCCTCTCCTTGGAGTTTAGTGGGCTCCCACCCAGAGCATGGCTGAGTCCCAACCCCGGCAGAGTGTCTGGCCCAGAAGATCCTGAAAAGATCTGTTGAAACAAATAAAGAAGATGAGATTCTAACTTTCAACAAGGCAACAATAAAATGTGAACTGGTTATAACACCAGACAGAAAAGAAACAGGGAGGTGTCATGAGCAAGAAACACAAAGGGAGGTTAATAACCGTGAGTTCATCCCAAGATCAAGGTAGCAGAGAAGAAAAGCATAACGGGACAGAGAAAATGAAGAATTTCCACACTGAATAAGCCTGAGGACCTCCAGCCTGCTGGGGCCCAGACAACGCGAGGCAAGAAAGTCATCCAAGTCGGGACGTCAGCAGCACGGCGGCATGAGGAAACTTCCAGGACTCTACCCTCGAAGTCACAGGTTGGGCAGCTATAATCCAACAAGACTCCTTGCTCTCTGCACAAACATGGATTAAAAAATGAAACCCAAGTAGTTGCTGCCTTTACAAAACCCATCTCAGACAGACCCAACCGACCCAAAGTGAGGGGGTGGAAGATGATACGCCAAGCAAATGGCATCCAGAGAAAGCTGATGTAGCCATTCTTTTTTAATCCTCATCCGAAGGTATGTCTTTTTTACTGATTTGAGAGAGAGATAGGGGAGGGTGGAAGAGAGAGAAAGACATCAACATGAGAGAGAGACATGGACTGGTTGCATGCTGCATGTGCCCCAACCAAAGATCGACCCCACAATCTAGATATGTGCCCTGAGCGGGAATCCAATCTGCACTCTTCGGTGCAGAGGACAATGTTCCAACCAACGGAGCCACCCAGCTGGGCCAGGTCTAGCCATCTTATATCAAACAAAATAGATTTCAAGATTAAAAAAAGGTATCAAGAAACAATGATGGATACTTTATAATGTTAAAGGGGACACATATCAAGAAGATAAAACTTACATATCTAATATAATAAAAGAGAAACATGCAAATTGACTGTTACCAACAGCCAATCAAAGCAGCTGTATGCAAATTAGCCCAGCCAAGATGGAGGCCAACAGCCATGGAGCTAGAGCAAACCAAAGGCTTCTGTTGCAACTGCCTGCCTAGGCTGGCTGAGCCTCTGCTCACGGCCACGCCCACCAGCCAATCAGAGTGGCTGTATGCAAATTAACCCAGCCAAGATGGAGGCCAACAGCCATGGAGCTAGAGCAAACCAAAGGCTTCTGTTGCAACTACCTGCCTAGGCTGGCTGAGCCTCTGCTCACAGCCACGCCCACCAGTCAATCAGAGCAGCTGTATGCAAATTAACCCAGCCAAGATGGAGGCTGGCAGGGCGGCTCTGCACTGGGAGCCTCCAGGCCCGCCGGCATAGCTGTGCCAGGTGTGTCAGTTCAGTGGGAGGGGGGGTCTGGCCTGGGCCTCCTCAGGGTGTCCAGGAGCACCTGTCCCAGGTCCACTGCCTGGCTCCACCCCCTGGGGGCCTCCCCGGAGCATGCAGGAGCACGGGGCCTCTGCAGGGTGTGCAGGAGCAGCCGTCCAGGGTCTACTGCCTGGCTCTGCCCTGGGGGCCTCCACAGGGTGTCCAGGAACACCCGTCCAGGGTCCGCTACCTTCATACGCCCCCCAGGGGCCTCCACAGGGCGTGCGGGAGTGTCTGCTGCACAGTGCAGAGAATCCGAAGCCAGTCCGCTGCCCGGCTCCACCCCGGGTGTGTTCGCTCAACAGCAGGGCCCCACCGAGGGATCCTGCACCAGCGTCCGCCCCTGGCTCGCCACCCAGCTCTGCGCCAGGTGTGTCCCCTCAGCGGTGGGGACCCACCAGGCGTGTGTGATTGTGGGCCCTCCGGTGGGAAACGTCCAGGCCTGCACTCACCAGCCTTCCCACCCCCCAGTGCATGAACCCTGAAGGGGCTGTGGGCAGCCTGAAAATGACTCTCAGCCCCTCACCAGGCTGGCCAGGCATGCCAGCAGGTGGACATCTCCCCCAAGGTGTCCCAGACTGCAAGAGGGCACAGGCCAGGCTGAGGGACCCCCCCACCCCCCGAGTGCACAAATTTTTGTGCACTGGGCCCCTAATATATATATATTCCCATCCCAGGAGCAAAAATTATATAAAGTAATTAATAACAGAAGAAACTGACAAAAGTACAGTTATACTAGAGGACTTATATAACCCATTGACAGCAATGGGCAGACAATCCAAATAGAAAATATCAGTCCAAAAGGACACGTAAATGGGCAAATGGGCAAAATTGATATTTAAAGTGTTTTTCAATCCTTTAACAGCAGAACACACATTCTTCTCCAGAGAACGTGGGACATTCTTATGGACAGACCATATGTTAGGTCACAAAACTGGTCTCAAAATTTTTTAAGAAGATTCAGATCATACCAAGCATATTATCTGACCACACACTTTGAAAATAGAAATTACTGCAAAGGCTGGGAAAACCACAAATATGTGGAGTTTAAACAACATGCGACTGAATAGTGACTAGGTCAGAGAAGAAATAAAAGAGATAAAAAGATGCATAGAGATGAATGAGAATAATCATTCAACGTATCAAAAATTGTGGATGCAGCCCTAACCAGTCTGGCTCGGTGGATAGAGCGTCGGCCTGCGGACTGAAAGGTCCCAGGTTCAATTCCGGTCAAGGGCATGCACCTTGGTTGCGGGCACATCCCCCGTAGTTGGTGTGCGGAGGCTGCTGATCAATGTGTCTCTCTCATCGATGTTTCTAACTCTCTGTACCTCTCCCTTCCTCTCTGTAAAAAAGTGAATAAAAATTTTTTTTAAAAATTGTGGATGCAGCAAAAGTGGTGATAACAAAGAAGTTTATAGCATTTACAAGTCCACCATGATAAATAAGAAAACTCTCAAATAAATAACCTAACATTTCACCTTAAATAACTAGAAAAAGAAGAAAAAACAAAGTCCAAAGTCATAGAGGAAAGGAAATAATAAAAATTAGAGCAGAATTAAACGAAACAGAGAAGAGAAGAAATAGGGGAGGAAAATAATGAACAAACAGCTGTTTTTCTAAACCATAAAAATTTTTTACTAACCCCTGGCGAGAGGGGGCGGTTAATATCTAATAAACAAAATCAGAAATAAAAGAGAAGTAACACCAGATACTACAGAAATACAAAGAACGCTATGGAAGGCTGAATGCCATTACATTCAATAACCTAGAAGAAAAGGACAAGTTCTTAGAAATATATAACCTGCCTACACTGAATCATGAAAACTTGAAAAACGTCAATAAGGCTAATCAGGAGTAAAGAGATTATAATCAGTAAAAACTTCACAAAAAGTAAAAGTCCAGGATCAATTGACTTCACTAGCGAATTCTACCATTCAAAGATTTAACATGAATTCTTCTCAAGCTCTTCCAAAAAAATTGAAGAGGCAATCTCCCTAACTCATTTTAGGAGACCAACATTACTCTGATACCACCACCTGGAGAGGACAACACACACACACACATACACACACACACACTATAGACCAATATCTCTGATAAATATACATGGGAAAATCCTAAATAAAAGACTAGCAAATCAAATAAAATAACACATTTTAAAGTATTACATCACAATCAAGTGGGGTTCACTCTAGAGGTGGCAAAATGGTTCAACAAATGCAAATAAATCAATGTGATATGACACATTAACAAAATAAATAAAAATCATATGATTATGTTGATAGGTACAGAAAAAGCATATGATAAGATACAATATCCATTTATGATTAAACAATCAATAAATGGGTACAGAAAGAAAGTACCTCAACATAATAAAGGCCATATATGCCAAATCCTCAGCTAATACCATACTCAATGGTGAAAAACTGGAAGTGTTTCCTATAAAATCAAGAATAAGACAAGCATGCCCACTCTCACCACTGTTATTTGACATAGTACTGGAAGTTTTAGCTAAAGCCATCAGAGAAGAGAGATTAAAGGTATCTAAAGTGGGAATAGGTAAAATTGTCACTTTTTGCAGATGACATGTCTTTATATAAGAAAGGTCTAAAGACTACACCAAAAAAATTATTAGAAACAATAAACAAATACAGTACAGTTGCAGAATGCAAAATTAGTGTACAGAAATCTATTGCTTTCCAATATACTAACAATGAAATATCAGAAAACAAAACAAAACAAATCCATTTTCAACTGCAACAAAAAGAATAAAATATCTAGAAATAAACTTCACAAAGTGAAACACCTATACACCAAAACTACAAGTTGTTAAAAAAAATTGAAGAAAACACAAAGAAATGGAAAAATATTCCATGTTCATAGATTGGAAGAATCAACATAGTTAGAATGGCCATACTACCTAAAGCAATATACCGATTTAATATAGTCTCAAACAAAATCCCAATGGCATTTTTCAAAGAAATAGGATAAAAAAAAAAATCATCAAATTTGTATGGAACCACAGAAAATCCCTAATAGCCAAAGCAATCCTGAAGGAAAAAAGAACAAAGCTGGAGATATCATACTCCCTGACTTCAAAGCTACAAAGCTACAATAATCAAAACAGTATGGTATTGACAGAAAAGCAGATACACAGACCAATGAACCAGAATGGAGAAATAAACCCACATGTGCATGGGCAACTAATTTTCAACAAAGGAGCTAAAATCATACAATGGAGAAAGGAAAGCCTCTTCAATAAATTGGAAAGACACCAGACAGAAAAATGAACTCAAAATGGATTAAAGACTTAAATATAAGACCTGAAACAATGAAATACATAGAGGAAAACATAGGTAATAAACTTATGGACCTTGGTCTTTAGAGAGGATTTTATAAACTGGGACCCAAAGACAAGGGAAGTAAAAGCAAAAATAAATGGTACTACATCAAACTAAAAGGATTCTGCACACCAAAAACAAAACAAAACAAAACAAAACATTAACTGAACAAAAAAGCAACCAACCAAAAGGGGGAGAGAGCACTTGGAAATACCTCTGACAAGAGGCTAATATCCAAAATATATAAAGAACTCATACAACACCACCAAAAAGCAAACAATCCTATTAAAAAGTGGACCAAGGATATCAATAAACACTTTTCCAAGAAGTCAAGAAGACAGATATATGAAAAGATGCTCAACTTGCTAGAAGGGGAACACCAATAAAACAAAACAAAACATTGAGCTACCACCTCATACCTATTAGCCTGGCAATTATCAATAAGACAACAAACTGGTTGGAGAGGATGTGGAGAAGATATGTTCTGTTGATTGATTATTCAACACCTGAATTCTGAACAGTGCTTAGTACATAGCTGACTCTTAATGAATATTTGCTGGAAAACTTGGGTAAGTCAAACACACTATGATTTAGGACAACAAATTAAAGAAAGTTATCAAGTTATAAAAAGGAAAGCAAAGAAAGTGAGAAAGAAAATAGCACTGCCACATTAGACCCTGCTCTGAACCAACTGGGAGTTAGGAGGTCTGGCTCCATACTGTACACCCAAAGCCCTCTCCCTGTTCCTCCTTCACCATAACACAATACTCATCTTACTGTCAATATCTTGGTGTATGTGCGTCTTCCTTGCTAGGGTGAAATACCACTACTATTACTAATATTGTTGAAATATCTTTATAGCAGCTATAGTTATTGAGTGTTTACAAAGTGCCAAGTACATGGCTAAATGCTTTATATGTGTGAACTCATTGAATCTGTATAAGCCAATACTTTGGATGTTATTAATATTATCATTTTAGCCTGGCTGTTGTGGCTCAGTAGTTGAGCGTCAACCCAGGAACCAAGAGGTCCCTGGTTCAATTCCCAGTCAAGGCACATGCCCAGGTTGTGGGCTTGATCCCTGGTGGGGGCCGTGTAGGAGGCAGCCAATCGATGACTTCCTCTCTCATCGATGTTTCTCTCTCTCTATCCCTCTCCCTTCCTCTTTCTCTAAAAATCAATACAAATATTTTTAATATTTTATTTTAAATTTATTTTATTTTTTTAAATATTTTAAATATCTTTTTTAAAAAATATTACCGTTTTACAGGTGGAAAAAAAAACTGAGTTTCAAAAAAAATTAAACAATTTGCTCACTGTTGTGTAGCTAGTGAACAAGATTAAAAGCCAAGGAATGTGATTGCAGGGCCCAGCTCCTGATTTAGCTATTATGCTACACTACTCATATCCTCCATGAATAATCCACCACCAAATACATGAAGGCCGCCAGGGGTCTAGGAAGCCATGGGCCATGTCTGGCTTATGTGCTACTTGGCACATAGTAAATAAATACTCAGTAAATATTTGCTGGCTGACTGGCTGGCTGAAGGAAGACTGTTTCATTTGAGCCTAGTGTTGCTGCTGTTGTTGTTTTCTGTAAAATGAAGCTGTGGTTCCTTAAGGTTTCTGTCGCCTATAAAAAGTCTATGGTTTTATTACAGGTAAAGTGCCTGCTACCTTTGATATGACAACGCTATTCGGAAGAGTACAGACAGGTAGCTGAGAGGATGGGGTTGGAAATCAGAAGAGCTTGAATGGGATCCTCGGTCCAGGTCCTAACCTGGGCAAATTCCTCCACCTCTGAACCTTCTTTTCTTCCCCTTTAAATATGGGTGACCTGCCCTGACCGGTTTGGCTCGGTAGCTAGAGCGTCGGCTTGCAGACTCAAGGGTCCCAGGTCCGATTCCGTTCAAGGGCATGCACCTTGTTGCGGGCACATCCCCAGTGGGGAGTGTGCAGGAGGCAGCTGATCGATGTTTCTCTCTCATCGATGTTTCTAAATCTCTATCCCTCTCCCTTCCTCTCTGTAAAAAATCAATAAAATATATTTTAAAAAATAAAAATAAATATGGGTGACCTAACAACTGCCTCAGTGAGTGATTTTTTTTTAAATATATTTTTATTGATTTCAGAGAGGAAGGGAGAGGGAGAGAGAGAGAAACATCAATGATGAGAGAATCACTGATGGGCTGCCTCTCGCACGCCCCCTACTGGGGCTCAAGCCTGCAACCTGGGCGTGTGCCCTTGACTGGAATTGACCCTTCAGTCTGCAGGCTGATGCTCATCCACTGAGTCAAACCAGCCGGGGTTCAGAAGGTGATTTTTGAGATTAAGTGAGGAAACATGAACGTGAGCACTTACACAAAGCCCAGGACGCAATCAAGCACTAATAAAGGGCAGCTATTGCTTACTGCCATGCTCAGCGTCAGAGCCTGGCTGGTACACTCACACACAAAAGGAAAGGTAAGCTTCTGCTCATGCCACAACACGCTTTCTCAGAGGAAGAGCGCGTCTTAGTTCTTATTTTACTGCCCTGAGCTGTCTTTCAGAGTCAGCATGTGCATTAGATAGAAAACATCAAGCAAATGACTATATTAAGTCAAAACTGTGGGTTCTTTCTTATTCCTTTCCCCTTGTGTCCCTACTTACTCTTATCTAGACCTCACTCTCTCCCATTTCTCATTCCTTTCACAAAAAAAACATCTCAACTAATAAAAGTGAAATATTAAAATTAACCGTTTCTCCGGGACGGGGTAAGCCACGCCCACCAGCCAGTCAGAGCTGCTGTGTGCAAATTAGCCCAGCCAAGATGGCGGAGGCCGCAGCTCCGGTGTGCAGCTTCTCCAGGGCTGCGGCCTCCGCCATCTTGGGAGCCTCCCGCCTGGGAAGGCATCCAGCGCCTGAGGCCTGCGGATACTTTCCCAGGCGGGAGCCTGGGGTGGGGGAGGCGGGGACGAGGCGGCTGGACCCCTGCGGGCCCCGCCCGGGAGGCCGCGGAGGTCCAGCCGGCACCACCGCAGCCTCGGCTTCCCAGGCAGGAGCCTTCCGGGGCTCGGGGACGAGGCGGGTGGCCCGTAGGGTCAGTGGGAGCTGTGGCCAGCCTGAAAACTGCCCTCAGCCCCTCACCCAGTCTTGCTACACCCCCTGAGGTGAGGGACTCCACTGGGGAGCTTGGCCAGCCTGCAAACAGACACTGGCCCCTCACCCAGGCTGGCCAGGCACACCAACAGGTGGACATCCCCAGAGGGGTCCCAGACCGGGAGAGAGCACAGGCCGGGCTGAGGGACCCCCCCCCCCCCCGTGCACAAATTTTTGTGCACCGGGCCCCTAGTTTGTTATAAAAAATAATGGGTGAGTATAGAGAAAGAAGACTCTTCCTAAGGAGAAATTTTAATCCAGACAAATTTCTCGGATATCTTCAGTAGCCTATCTGATTATAGAGCTTCTTGCCCACCGACCTCTTTAAATAAAGTTTCCTCTAAAGTTAATTTTATTCAATTTAAGAGTCATTTTAAAGAAACTGACATCCATTATCTCAGATTCGCTACAATATCCTCAAGTGTCCCTAAACCCAGGTTTATGAAATCCTTTCCCGACAAGAAACATTTAGTTCTTTTTTTCTTTGTTGAGCCCCAGTATTAGCAACCAAGAAAAATCTACTAAAAAGGGGAAAAAAAATAAAACTAGGTTCTTGTAGTCTCACAAAACTGTAAGAAGCTTTATGAAAGCCTCTATAATTCATTATTATTTCATTCAATTTAATATGTACACATAGATAAAATTTTTAAATAAATGAAATAAAACAAAAAATAATATAACTATTCTGTTTTTTAAAGTAATCAACATAAAATATTAGACTAATGATGGCATATGTAAAACTTGTCAGTCCTATCTTCCTTAGAGTTTTGGAAAGACGGTACTAAAAATCATACCTTAAGCTAAACTTACCCCAAAATTTCTACGTTGTTTATCAGATAGTGCTTACCTATTTTACACAACTACCAATTGTTACCATCCATATAACAGGGGTCAGAAATGGCATAAATAAAAACTCAGACAAAGCTCATAGTAAACAATGTACCTTCTCTGCCCACTCTCAAAAACGCTCATTAACTAATTTTAATTTTGTTTGATCGTTGCTCTTGCCTATTCTCTCGTGCAGAAATTAATTAGCAGTAATATGGGCAAAAGAGAGGCAGCAGGAAAGAAAAGGTCAAAATCAATTCACTCTGAGTAAACAGGCTGTAACTGACAGCTGGCTGTTTTCACATTTTTATGAATGAGAAAACGGACGTGACTTCTGCAAGGTCTCCCAGGAAGGCAGGTGTGAAGTCAAGGACAGACGGAGAACAGCGTCTGTGGGAAACAAGGCTAGCCAGGACCAAGAGGACAGGACGTAAGGCTGTTGTGTCCTGACCTGTCATTTCAAGAGTTGATAAAGTAGCTTTCTAGACAGGGCGGTTACTAGTGAAGAGGAGGAAGGGAGGGGAGCGGGGTCGGCCCGGTGTGCACTCAGTACCTCGGGGCTCTTACTGCGCGTGCAATGGCCCTTTGGGGGGATACTCTTGCACAGAATAAAACATGTTTTGTTTTCACAAACCAAAGATGTACCCAAACACAGAAGGCTGCTGTACTTGCAGAGCTAAGTCCTCCAGTTCTCAATGCACTGATAGCAAAGCCTATGAAAGGCTTCCCAGAGCTGTTTTGGGTGGCATGACCCTTATTCAGGAGACACCTTGTAACGCCACGATCCTACTTGTGCAAAGGTGGAAGAAACTGCGGGATTAAAAAAAATAAAAACCTGGAATCCTGTGGTCGGTGCAAGGGCAGGACCCAATCTAAACTCTAACTGAAACCGAAGAAAGTGAAAACTCTATCTGGAAACAGGATGAAAAACAACCAGATCAGGAAACTGCAGAAGGGACTGAAATGTCACAATTATGATGCTCACTGCACCACCGCAAGTCCCTCCCCTGCTCCATCCCCCTGTTATAGTAACCAGTCAGAAGACGGCTCACATAAATAAATGCTTCGAGCTCTAACAGAATGCCAGCCTCTTCCTGTTTAAGAGAGGAAGGGAGAGGGAGAGGGAGATAGAAACATCAATGATGAGAGAGAATCATTGATAGGCTGCCTCCTACATGCCCCCTACTGCGGACTGAAGCTGCAACCTGGGCATGCGCCCTGACTGACCAGGAATCAAACGGTGAACTCCTGGTTCATAGATCAACGCTCAACCACTGAGCCACACTGGCTGAGCCCGGTTTTTCCTTTTTACATCACATTCTGGAAAAGACAAAAAAAATATGTTGTGGAATATTTTCAAGATTTTATTTAGTACTCGAGAGAATCAGATGAGCAAACTGAGGGACATGAAGCAAGGAAGAGGAGGACAAATGAGGAACTCATACCAAGTTTTGTTTAATTGCAAAGCCCAAGCTTTCAGGATCTATGTTATCCTCCACCTGCACACCATGTTGATATAGCAACCATACTCAGGAGTCAACTAATGCCATGATGAAGAAGCTCCATCCAGCGTACAAGTAACAGCAAGGAGAAGGGAAAGGTGGGGCCTCGGTAGGCTATTCAGAAAGCAAAGGAGAAAGTATTGATAATTGTGAGATGTGAACGTACCTCTGATGATAACAAAAAATACATAAATCACATCTCAAAGAGATGGAAAATACATAAAAATTAATTTCAAAATGGAAATGTATGCATGAGCACAACAAACCACAACTTAATAGCGACGAAATTCAAAGCTTTGACAAAACATTCATCCAGCATTTTCCATTTTCTCAAAATTGACTACCCACTGTAGTAATGTACAATTTAATTTTTCCACTCCAATTTCTACATCTCAAGACTTTGTTCCTTGCCCAAGCTACCATTCCACAATTCCAACTGTCTGCAGAACAGCTGTTACTATTGTAAAGTCTCAAACTCAATCTATCGGTGAGATTATCCTTTCTACAAAACCACGTCACCCTCCTACCTTTCTTATTTCCACGCAGACGCTAACGGACTGCCAGTTACCCAGGCTCAAATCATCAGCAGCTTCTTGAGTCTATTCCTTCCTTTCTCTCCACAGCAGCATGGCATCGCTTGCCGTCTCATAAACTTCGACTCCTCCCAGCTTACAAATCCCCCCATGTTGATCTGGGTCTTCCCTGCTTCTTTCAGTTCATTCCCTGCCCTTTCCATCTCCATGGCAATCATTAACTTTATATCCCCTGCCAGTCGTCAAGCTCCCCTCCTCTCTCCGAAACCCCTGCAGTGCTGTGCACAGTCCTTCCTGGAGTCAGTACCAAAGTATTTTTTCCCATCAAAATGAAGCCCCTCTACTGTGCAGCCACTAAAACTTGGTCCTACTTCGTGTGGAGGGCGCCTACGCAGCCACTCGAGCTGTTGCTTGGAGAAGGAGCAGCCACCCTGTGGAGGTCAGAAATTCCAAGTGGATCCGAGGAAATTATTCACATAATTAAGCTGACACACCTGTGCCAGCCTTCCCCCAGGTGATGCACATACGTCCTCAGTGCCTGACTCCCATCCGGGGATCATTTCACACTGCCTCTGCCCAGAAAGCAGTGGCCTGTTCTGCAGGTACCTATGCTGACACAGAGTAACTTAACCATCTCAAGGTGCTTGGGAGGCTGACCTGACAGGCCCTCGCATGGATACTGCTTGATAGGAGAAATGCGGAAGGAGGTTCTAAATCATCCTATAGAATACAAGTATAATATGCTAATTATCTATAATAATAAAAGTGTAATATGCTAATAAGATGGGACAGCCGGAAGTCCTTCCGGACAACCTTCTGGATGAAGCTGGGGCTGCGAGGGCCGAGCCCCTTGCACGAATTTTGTGCATCGGGCCTCTAGCTGTTTATAATAAGCGTTGCAAGCAATGCCCCAAACGTATGCTTTACACATAGACTTCTTTCCTATTACCATAGTGTGACTACTAATTTACCTTTGGCAAACACCCTTCCCTTAGCATGTCACACCTAAAAGATTTTATATGAACTGGAGTACAGCAGCCAGGACGCAAAGGAGACTAAACATGCAGCCTCGACCGGCACTCCATCCAGTAGTACCAAGGTCGGAAGGACTCGCCCTGCCATACAAAGAACCAGAGAACACAACAAATGCCATCGATAGTAAAATAGGTATCTGTGTGCAGCACAGAACAGTAAATAACAGAGCTATTCATGAGGTGCAAGGAGGACTGGAGCCCCCGTTTAAGTACGTGGTACCGCAGCATCGCGCAGGAAGAGTAAGGTGCATACACCCAGCTGCTGGGCGGAGGCTACCCGGGATGAGTGTTTGATCTCTGAGACAGGAAGGTCGTTCCAAAGGCCTGAAAAGCCCCCCATGACCAACCCCTCACTCCGCCTGCCGCCGCTGAGCCTCATCTCCTAGTGCATGTCCATGCCTGCCCGGGGCGAACCCAGCCACACCGGCCCCCTTCCTGTCCATGAAGTGGTCCAGGCCACACTCGGCCTGGGTGTCCCTCTGCCTTTATGTCCTCTCCCCGACACAGCTCCATGCTCCTTAGCTAAGGTCACCAGATTTAAGGTGGTATACCATTGACCCGGAGGGTTCTTTCTTTTTCTTTTTTTTAAATTTTTTTATTATTACTTAAAATATTACAAAGAGTAATTGGGACTTTTTTAAAACACCGCGGGACACTGGGCAAATTGTTAAAAATCGGGACTGTCCCGCCAAAAGCGGGACGTCTGGTCACCTGATCCTTAGCTTACCTCCCTCCAATCCCTGCTCAAAAGTTCCTTCTCCAAGAGGCCCACCTCAACGCCCCAAAATAAGACTGCAAGCAGACCCCTTGTCCCAACAGCCCTGACACCATCCTTATCCTGCTCGGGTTTTTCATAATTATCATTTCCCTACGCACCCCAGCGTTCACTTACAGTTTATGTTTATTATTGTCTGCCCTGTCCCCCCCCACCCACCCCATATACACTAGAGTATAAGTTTTACAAGGGGCAAGGCATTGTGCCTGCTTTATTCTCGGACTCACTCCCAGTGGCTAAGCATAAGGTGGGCGCTTAGCAAGAGCTCAATCAATTCTTGCTGCATGACTGATTAACCGGATGCATGAACCATGGGGCTGTCATAATTGAGGAGCAGGTACTTTTCTGAGACATTCATTATCCACATTACGTGTAACACACTGTGCTACTGGGCTCTACGGATCAAAAAGGAATAAGAGTCGAGAGTCCTTGACCTCAATTTGTGCCAAAATTGCTTCATAGGTTATATTAGGTCAAAGGATGCCACCCCCACTTAATCCATTCACCCACTTCCTCCGACATCTGCCACCCACCTGCTTCGGTGCAGAAGTTCACCGTGGAGAGGAAACATTTGGTTCAGCAAGGATCTAAGTTCTAAGCAGCTGAGTTGGGCCTCTAATTTCCCACATCGTACTTTTCAGTAAGGCTTTTTGCAGAAATGACCAAGAAGGACCAGATACAGAGTATAGCCTGTGGGTCTTTTTGAGCGGAGACCCCAGCCGGGGCGCCATGGTCTTCCTCAGGGCACTTCCAGGGGAGGAAGAACTGCTGCTGCAGGCTGGGCTGGCCGTCGTCGGGGCTGGGATCGGGGCTTTTATGAAAGGCAGGAAAGCCCCGAGCCGGAAGAGGAGGCTCCTGTGGATGCTCGGCATGAATCAAATGACACAGCTGCGGCCGAGGAACGCGGTCTGCAGTGCCCGGCGCTCACTGGCATGTAACTAAGTGCCAGGTGGAGCTCATCAGGAAAGTGCTGGCTGATCCCGCCATCGACGAACCGAGACTTCTAAATCCTTGGCTGCTTTGGCCCAAAGGGAGCAATAGGAAGGATCTGCCGCTGCCCTGGGGGACGGGAAGGACTCTGAAGGCATCTTGTCCAGAGTGGCACAGGGTCACGGAGGGGACACTGCCACCCCTGCTCTCTGCAGCCATGTATGATCGTAATTACACCAGGGCTAAGAATCGGTCGCCAAGAATGTGTTGAGTTTGACTTGCAATGGCGTTCATTTACGTTTCCGTAGAGGTAGGAGAGAAGACGCCTGCCTGTCTGTCCTCCTTGGGACAGACCAGTGACAGCACGTGTGGACTGTGCACATAAGCTTGACGGTGGATCTCCCCTCCACCCCCCAAAATAAGTACAGCCTGTGTACTTTCCATACGTGCTAAGTGACAAAAATGTTTCCAAACAGCACACCAAATGAACAAATTCAACTGATCTGTTGCTGTGTTTTTTTCTTTTTTTTTTTTTAATTGTTTGAAGTATTACAAATAGTAGTACATATGTCTCCTTATTTTTTTTCCCCAGTTGACCTTCCCCCAGCCTCCCCTGCCCCCTGGCACATGCCCTCACTCCCCTCCCAGTGTCCTGCACCCACTGGTTATGCTTACATGCATGCGTACAAGTCCTTCGGTTGATCTCTCACCTCCCCCAGCCCCCCAAACTTCCCCAGCCTTCCCGCTGTTTTTAATAAATAATTAACTTGAACTGTAAACATTTATCATTAGCGCTGATGACTTAAATGAGCGTTCCACATGGGTTTTCAGCCCTTTAAGGACTTCTGGTTCAGTCACAATTTATGAGGTGTCAGTAAATGACGTGGAGGCCCTGTTCTCCCTCCAGTCTTAAGCTGGGGGCAGAGTGTGACGCGTCTTTATTAGGAGCCTGTATTGTGCACCATGACTTCACCATGACTAAGGCCTGTGATGGGTTTCAATCCCTAGGAATACTATCACGTCTGTGGGAGAAAGGAGAGAGGCAGGGAGGAAGGGAAGAAGGAAAGAGAGAAACCGGCAGAAAAAAAATACACGATTGACACTCAGCCTGGTCTTTTGAAGGTGAGATGCTCACTTCACATAAAGAGACTGTGGAGTATGTTTCTTTTTCTAATCCTCACCCGAGGACATGTTTATTGATTTTAGAGAGAGGGGAAGGGGATGAGAGAGAGAAAGGGAAACACTGATGTGAGAGAGAAATATCAATCACATGTGCCCTAACCAGGAATCGGGACGACACTCCAACCAACCTTGCCACCCCGCTGGGGAAGTGTAGTATGTCTTTAAATATGTTCTAAGAAAACAAGTTTTGAGGAGGGACATATAACTCTTTCCACTACTGAAAAGCAAAAGATCACATGGGAGAATTGGTAAAAAATAAAGCCCACATTTACTTAAAAATAAAGTAACTGAAGCCCTAGCTGGTGTGGGTCGGCTGGTTAATCACTGTCCTGTGCACGAAAAGGTCACCAATTCAATTCCTGGTCAGTGCACATGCCCAGGTCTTGGGTTCAATCCCCATCAGGATATACGCAGGAGGCAACTGATAGATATTTCTCTCTCACATCTCTCTCTCTCCCCCCCCTTCCCCATTACTCTATCCTTCCCTCCCTCTTCCTCTCTCTCTAAAATCAGTAAATATATATGAAAAGCCAGAGACCATAACACCGTCACAATCATGACACCCAATGCAGCTATGGGTCACTATGACACCCAATGCAGCCAACCAACCAGCCTGATCCAGGCCGGATTGCCCCCAACACCCTGATCAGGGTGGCCAGGCTCCCATCAATTGGTGGCAGCAGCAACTGGTGAGGGGGCAGAAGGCAGACCTCTTGGTCCCTCCTCCCGGCCCTCAGGCTCCAATCGATTGGTGGTGGTGGTGTTGGGGTGGAACTGAGGACTGGCAAATGGGCAGAACATGGCCCCGATCACAGGCTAGGCCTAGGGACCCTAACCGTGCATGATTTCGTGCGCTGGGCCTCTAGTATTCAAATAAAGTAACTGAAAATAAAAATTATCCAAGATGTGGTCATTGTGTCTAGTAGGCAAGAGCGGAGAAATCTGGTAGTGCAATTTGCAGCATTTTATCATGTAAACCAAGCAAATGAACAGGAGGAGGCATGATACCCAAGGCAGCTATGGCACTGTACCATGCAGCTTCCATGTGTGAGAGCCTTGTCCTGCTAGATGCAACACTGCTTCATGGTCTCATGTGATCAGCCTGGCTTTCTCCCTCCTCTCTGTCTAGAGGAGAAACAAGACAACTTTTAAACATCTGAACCCATGGCACCCTGCGGCTTAGAATGAGAGTGCAGCACCAGGTGTTGACCTGACAATATCTGGAAAGGCCAGTAAGACTCTTTCTCAGGGAGGTAACTATCCCCCTCTCTGAATTTTCCTGAAGCCTTGAAAACCCATCACTTCTGAAAGACGCTGTTAAAAATCCCACTGGTATTTAACTAAGGAAAATGATCAATCTTAGAAGCCAGCAGGCACTGCCTTATTCTGAACTATGATTCCCACCTCTCAAGTATCTATAGCTCTTCTACTTGGCTCCTCTCATTCTTATGTTCCAGCCAGAACACAGCAGCTATACATGTGACTCCTCTCACACAAGGTGCAGATGGTGACAGCTCTGTAGGACATCAAAGAACACTTCAAGAATCTCAAAACTTGCCTGAGTTACCCACTCTAACTCCTCCTTCGTATTCCTTAAGCATAATTTGTGTTTCTGAATGTCTGAAGGAAAATCCAAAAAAATAATCTACCAACTGAAAGGGGACAGAACCTCTAGCCAAAAATAAATACATAACAGAAAATCAGGAGCTATTTGAAAGAAAGTCAACTAATCCTTATGCTCAATCAAGATCTGCCCATATCAGTAGTAACAAAACTCTCGTTAGATAGCCAGCTATCAGCAACATCTGCTCCTGCTCCTAATCCCACGTTTCTCCTACAGGAAGTCTGACCAGCTAAGCATTGCCTTAGAGACCCAATGACAACACTCAGAGGGTTGCTTCTTGCTGTTAGTGCATGATTCATGCAAAAACAAAAGAGCTCTTAAGTTTTCTCCATTTCAGTGAACTTAAAAATTCCTTACGAAAAGCTTACATCTAGGAACTATGCAACTGATTGATAAACATAGTGACTATTTTATGAATTAAGACTTTTTTCTTAATCTATCCTTCATATAACTACAATGTTCAGAAGGCAATTTGGCCTCCTCATATTAACCCTTCCCTCCTCCCCACTCCCCGCCACACACACACACACATAAGAGAACAACAAATATTTACAGTCATGCACTGCATAACAACATTTTGGTCAAAGACAAACCACAGATTCAAACTGGTCCCATATAATTATAAAGAAACTGAGAAATGCCTGCTGCCTAGTGACATCATAGCACAGGGCATTAATTACGTGTTCCTGGTGACACTGGTGTAAAACTAACCTAATGCCCTGCCAAACCTATAAAAGTATAGCACATAGCCCTAGCCAGTTTGGCTCAGGGGATAGAGCATCGGCCTGTGGACTGAAAAGGGCACATGCCCGGGTTGCAAGCTTGACCCCCAGTCGGAGGTGGGCAGGAGGCAGCTGACCAGTGATTCTCTTTCATCACTGATGTTCCTATCTCTCCCCCTCTTCCTTCCCCTCCGAAATCAATAAAAATATTAATTTTTTTATAAAAAGTATAGCACATATAATTACTAACAATATGTAACACTTGATAATGATAATAAACAACTATGTTCCTGGTTAATGTATTTACTATATTGTACTTTCATCATTCTTTTAGAGCAAATCCATTCTACTTATTTATTTTTAAAGGATGCCGTAGAAGAGTATGCCATGTTACCACGGCAGCAGCCTCAAACATCTCGTGATTACCACATGTCTTCATTGCATCCTTTTCCCTTGAGCTTGATTTTATCTCTTGTTTTGTACAGTAACATGCAGTACAGGTTTGTAGTGGCCTGTACCATCTAGGTTGGTGTACGTGCACTCTATGATGTTCGAATGACAACAAAATCACCTAATTACACATTTCACAGAACATATTCCTATGGCTAGTTAAGTAGCACATGACAGACCGTATGTAGGTATGTATGCATGCATGTGTATGTGTGTGTGTGTTTATAGCAAATGATAGACTTTTACTTGTAAAAAAATTTCCAAGTTCATTGAGATACTTTTTGGTTAAGAAGAAAAGGGAAAAAAATTCACTGGGCATGGATTTTGTACAGAATTCCTTGAGTTTTCTTCCTTAGGTAATTCTAGATCAAAGGCAAGAGACTGCAGATGCTGCTGAGACGACTGCCATGGAGGTATTTTAATAGTACCAGGAAAATAACAATACCAGAAGAGGATTCCCAACAAGATGCTTCCAGCCATTTAAATATTCCTCGAAACCATCCCACATGTCTTATTATAATTCATGGTCAATGGTAGGTCAGCCACCTGTTAGGAACTGGGCACCGTACTGGGTCTCTTAAATGAATGATCTCATTCCGTTCTTATAATAATACCATGGTTTTAGCGACTAATTATCCCTTTCCACAGAGAAGAAGACACACTTAAAAAGATTAAATAATGCTCAAAGTCAAACATCAAACAAATGGCAAGGCTAGCATCCAAAAGACATCTTACTGCTTCCAAGAATCCATGCTAATTCCAATTCAAAAGAGTGCCTCCATGGATTTATTTACCAGTGAAGACTCACCGCGTTCCTTCAGAAGTGTTTCGTGCCTACTAAGAGCATGACACATAGAGGCTCAAGTCGGCCTCGCAAAAGGTGATTCAGATCATGTCACTTGGATGGCTTCTAGACGCACTTGGAATGAATCCTAACTCCTAGCAATGGGCCAGCCCCTGACATGGGTTCAAAGTCCCTTTGAATATGCCAATCATGTTCTCATCTCAAGGCTCTTGAACTTGCTATTCCACCGCCACTAAACAGTCATACCACTCAGGTTTCAGCAAAACTTACCACCTTAAAGGCCTTGGTGGTAAAGGGATTAAAAAGTACACACTGGTAGTTACAGGATAGTCACAGGGATATACACGGTGCGCGACATAGGGAATGTAGTCAATAATATGGTGATAACTACGGTGCCAGCTGGGTACCAGACTTACAGAATCATTTCACCATAAATTACATAAACGTCTAACCACTATGTTGAACGCCTGAAACTTGTATAATATTGAATGTCAACTGTAATTGAAAAATATTTAATTTTTAAAAATTAAGTTTTAAGTGTCTTCTTTAAATGAGTTTAAGATACTTTTCTAGAATTTTTAAAGATATTTGAAGAATTGTTGCCTGCCGTGCTTTTTTATTTTAAGGAACTTTGTGTCGTGTCTATCGCCATTTTCTTCTAGCTTCATTTGTCCGTGTGTTTTTTTGTTGGTTTTTTGCTTTTGTGAAATATAATTTGACTCAATAAGAATGATATGGAACTTATGTAACCGTGTGCCTCTGAACTGGAAGCAACACTTGCCCAAAATAGTTTTCTTTCTATTTTTCATAGAACACCCTGGCCCTGAATACTCACTCCCATA
>PVJC01000424.1:64037-95981 GCA_004026665.1 Murina feae
GGGGGGGGGGGGGGGGGGGGGGGGGGGAGAGGGAGAGAGAGAAATCTATGTGAGAGACTCATTGGTTATTTGCCTCCTCCATGAACCCTGACTGGGCCTGGAGTTGAACCTGCAACCAGGTATGTGTTCTTGACCAGGAATTGAACTTACGATTCTTTGGTGCATAGGCTGCCGCTCTAACCACTGAGCAACGAAGGCCAGGGTTGTACCCCGTTTTTAATTGTATTTATCCTTATCTGAAATTATCTTACACTTGTGTCTGTTTCTACCTTGTCTCCTCCTGTCTAAAATGAGGAGGCACTCACTAGTCTTGTTCACCACTGATTCTTCCAACACTTAAAACAGCATCACGCCCACAGTGCAGGCTCAATAAAAAATTGTTAAATGAATGACTGAACTCTAGATGCCATGGGGATTCATATATAAATAGATACTGGCCTGACTCTCAATAGGTAGCCAGTCTGGATCAAGGGGACAAGCACACAAATAACTCCACAAGACAAAATGTTTTAAGGCTATGTGAAATAACAAAGTATTACAGGGTTTCAGAAAACAGGAAGAACCCCAGAAAAAATCATATAGCAACAAAAGATTTAAAACTACTTATAATTTCATCGAGAAAAAAATAAGAGGGAGGAAAATAAAAGGGGGAATAGGAGAGAAAACTCTCCCTCCCTCTCTCCCTTCCTCCCAAGATATTCCTCAGACCGGAAATGCTCAGCTCAGTCAAGGCTTGCAAGATATAAACATCATTGAAATTCAAAAGCAGTTCTGTAAGAGAGGATGCCTCAATTGGTATGCAAGGGCTGTTCCTCCCCCTGAATACATTATGAACTTGCAGCATGCTAATATGCCACGCAATCATAAGCACCAGATGGGGCAGTAGGCAGTACACGTCCCATCAAACCTCAAGAAGATGTATTAATGTTCATGCTCTTTAAAAAAAAAACACCAACCCTCTGCCCGAGTCCCTAGACTTCCACATTTCTTAGCATTCGGTTCCTCTCTCCAAGCACAGTCCTCCAGGGCTCCGGGCTGCTCCTCTTCACCAGATGGTGCCAGGAATCATTTCAATCTATTTTATCACAGGAGGCAAAGGCCACAGAGCGTGTCAGACGACGCTCACGAAAGGCGCACCAGACACAAAAGAGAACAACGGAAGATACAGGAGCCGTGAGAAGTAAATCTGCTCCAGGCACTACCACTGAAACATTTTTTTAAAAAGTGATGCTGAACCCTTATTTACATTCAACAGAAAAAATAATAAAAAGACTTTCATCCATCCACATTTTCAAGACTACCTGATATTATTGTGAAATTGAGGGCCAAACCAATATTTTCTAACTACGATCAGCTAAACGGACAGAATTATGAATAATCAGAAGGTGGCCTCAAAATGAGGCAAGGGCATAATAAAACGCACCTGAGTGCCCTGAAACGGACTCGCTTGTTTAAAAGTAACTCTCTGGACAAACTGAACCAGAATTCAGGGTGACATGCACAGCCGCTCAAACCACCTCAGTCAAGGTATGCCATTGGAGACCAAGGTATGCCATTGGAGACCAAGGTATGCCATTGGAGAACAAGGTTCTAGAGACATGTTACTTATAATTTCTTGAGTATTACTTTTTCAAGTACATCATTTAAAATAAATAACTTGCCCTGATTTCCATTCATCTGAGACCTGACTGGTTTATTTACGCTCAAAAGGGTGGGTGGGAGTGGGGGCCCTAGCTGGTTTGGCTCAGTGAATAAAGTGGACAGTTTGACTGCGGTCAAGGGCATATGCCCAGGTTGCAGGCTCGATCCCCAGTAGGGGGCGTGCAGGAGACAACCAATCAGTGATTCTCTCTCATCATTGATGTTTCTCTCTCTCCCCCTCCCTTCCTCTCTGAAATCAATTTAAAAAAATATTTTTTAAATGGGGGGGGGGCATTTTCTCTAGAATATAGAAGGAAACAAAAATTAAAATTTATTATAATGATTCTTAATTTCAATATGCTTCAGAATTCCCTGAGAGCAAATACAAACAGATTGCTGGCTCACCCCCAGAGTTTCTGAGTCAATAGGTTTGGGGTAGGACAGAGAACCTGCATTCCCAGTGATGCTGATGTTGCTTGCTAGTCCAGGACCCCACCTTGAAAATCACTTAGTGACATAATTCTGAACCATGTTTCCAAAGTGCTCCACGGACCCTTGGAAAGTGTGTAAACTGTGCAGAATATCAGCAATATTCTTGTAAAAAAGGAGCCACTGTCAGCTGATAAGCTGACCATCTATGAATTTTTCAGAGGCACATATCGAGCAAAACACAAAATATTGTCAAATTAGCTGGACTATGCTTTTTGCATGTGCATATATATATTTTTATTTTTCAATTACAATTTACATTCAATATTATTCCTTATTAGTTTCAAGGTATATTATGTAATGATATTCTCTGAAACTCAAAAATCCTGCCTATCTCTTTTTTTTTCTTTTTTTTGTTAATCCTCACCCGAGGATATTTTTCCATTGATTTTTAGAGAGTGGAAGGGAGAGGGAGAGACAGAGAAAAACACCAATGTGAGAGAGACAAATCAATTGGTTGCATGCAACCCGACCAGGGCCAGGAAACCTGCAATCAAGGTACGTATGTGCCCTTGACCAGAATTGAACCCAGGACCTCCACAGTCCATAGGCCGATGCTCTATCCACTGAGCCACACCGGCTAGGGCCTGCCCTGTCACTATCAAAGTGATTCAATATAAATGTTAAAACACAGATAAGAAGGCAAAATAGTCCAAGACAGCTACATGACTATAACATAGCAAATGGTTTTCAAGAAAATACATATCATGTACTTAAATGAATTATCTTAGAAATCTCTCTGGAGTCTTTAGAGTAAATATTATCACCCTATCAAATTGCTAGTCATCTAAGATTACTGGTGGCTGAATTTACTGTGTAACTAAAAAGATAAAAATAATATATATATTTCATTAATATTTGTCCTTTGCTAGATACTTGCTCAAGATGGCTAGAGAGACTGAAAGCTCACACCCATCCTCCTAACGGACATGCAAGTGCTCAGGTAGGGAAGAGGCATTTTCCCAAAATACTATGTACAATCGTCAAAAGCCCTTGACTTTGTTTCTGATTTTAGTAATTATGCCAAGAAGGTTTTCTGAAAGTTCATATATTGTATTATACTTTTAGTAAATATAGTTATCAAACTTGTAATAGATGCCACTTTAACTACTATGCAACTAGCCACGACCAACGAAGTTGTATGGTCAAAAAATAAATCTGTTATTTTTCCTTAATTCTAATGGAAAGTGCCTGATTCTTAAATATGATTTACAAAAAGTTTTATGAGATTCCATCTTAATTTTTTCTTCATCATTAACATGATTTGTACATTCTTCTTTCCTTTAAAATCTCTGAACCCTGGTCCACTTTTCATCCATGTACTTGTGCATTAAGGGAACATTTTCTGATTGCCTACTATGATTCCAAGCTCGCAGATAGCCTAGAATGAAATTATTAGAACTGGGAGATTAAGATCTTAATTTAAATGGTAGCTTTTTATCAAGAAGAATTGATGGTGATTAAAGTATCTATTTTAGCCCTGACCGGTTTGGCTCAGTGGATAAAGCGTTGGCCTACGGACTCAAGGGTCCTGGGTTCGATTCCGGTCAAGGGCATGTACCTTGGTTGCGGAAACATCTCCAGGGGGGAGTGTGCAGGAGGCAGCTGATTGATGTTTCTAACTCTCTATCCCTCTCTCTTCCTCTCTGTGAAAAATCAATAATATATATCTATATCTATATATACCTATATGTATATAGATATATAGATATATAGATATATAGATATATAGATATAGATATAGATATAGATATAGATATAGATATAGATATAGATATATCTATTTTAAACAACACAGAAGAGTCTGCATACTGGGATCCATTCGAGAGATCTCTAGCCACATCCCCTACCAAGAGAAATGAAATTCAGCAAGGGGGTGAATGGCTTTGTCACCTAAACTGATGTCACAAATGAAAAGTGCCTCTTGCCCTAGCCGGTTTGGCTCATTGGATAGAGTGTCAGCCAGCAGACTGAAAGGTCCTGAGTTCAATGCCGGTCAAGGGCACATGCCTGGGTTGTGGGCTGGATCTCCAGTGGGGGGCCATGCAGGAGGCAGCCAGTCAATGATCTCTCTCATCACTGATGTTTCCATCTCTCTCTCTCCCTCGCCCTTCCTCTCTGAAATCAATAAGAACATTTTTTTGAAAAGTGTCTCTTATTCATAAATGACAAAAAAACTTAAGATGGGCTTTTCAGCCTTACACTTAAGCATGTGCTTCATTATTTTTACTCACCTACCTGGTTTCCAAATTAGCAAATTACTAAATGGATAAAAGTGTGAGCATGTGAACAGAAAAGGGACGGCTAGAAAACCGAAAGAGATAAAAGTCCTAGCAAGTGTGAATAAAACTCGGAAAATCCCATCAAATGCAGACAACACTCACCATGCACAATTAGTCTAGAGCTCTTATGGGTGGTTCAAGCACTATCCCCTATTTTTAAGTCCAGAGAGCACCTACTGTTTGCCTTTAATAATTACCACCTAGCCATAGCTGATTTGGCTCAATGGATAGAGCATCGGCCTGAAGACTGAAGGGTCCAAGGTTTGATTTCAGTCAAAGGCACGGGCAGGCTCGATCCCCAGTAGGGGGTGTACAGGAGGCAGCCAATGACACTCATCATCGTTGAAGTTTCTATCTCTCTCCCTCTCCCTTCCTCTCTGAAATCAATAAAAATTATATAAAAATTATTATTATTAAATAATAATTACTGTTTGCATGTAAACTCTGCTTTTTAGGGGCACACAGGTTTACAATCATTATGCCTGATGTCATGTGAAGTAAAAGTGAGCTAGACAGAATCATTGTATCTCAGGCAAATAAAGTAAAGGTCAGGCAAATAGTAAAAGGACTTGTTCCTGGTCAGACCCCTAAGTGGAAGAACCTTGATTCATACTCAGGAATTGCCATTCTCGATGCCCTTTGCTTCTGATAGATGGCCTCATAAAACACAATATATTAAGTGTTTAATATACGTCCTAGTCAAAAAACTTAAGATAAAACATGCTCAGCACAAACCAATGGAGACTATAGCTGAGTGTGGAGTGGAGGGGGAAAAGTGAAAAGAAAAAAAAAAGATAGCTAAATATGAAGACCATGGCCACTTAAAATCATTGGTCAATAAGTACCAAAATGTTAAGCAAGTAAACAAAAGCAATGTTGTGGCTTAAACAGATGACCTTCTGCTCTCTGGAAAACACCACAAAATGGTTCAATTTTCCTAGAGGTTTTGGTAAAAGATTAAGATCACACTGATATGATACCAAACGCTTTACCCCCCCCCTCACCAGAAAATCTGAGTAAATTGTAGAAAAAAAGGAAAACAAAGACATTCCTCTAATGTAGCAAATAGTTAAATATTCTCTCAACAAAACTCTTTAGAAAAACTCCTAAGTGTACAAAATAGAATAAGTTCTGAAAGTCTGATCACATCTACATTTACTAACCCTTCTTCTTGGCTTTGTCACGTTCAGCAAGCAAGCGCTGGCATGTCACAGCATGCCCAGGTAACTAAGGAGTTGGGTTTTGCCTCTGATTTTTGACACTGCACTGTATTTTATAAGCCAATGATGAAGAAAAAAGTCCAGGGGGGAAAAAAAATACAGTGCTTTCTAAGGACAAAAACCTTCACTTTGGTTCCTTGAATATTTCCCTGTCTCCAGGCTACACAAATACAACTAATCCTAGAGCAGAAAGGAAGGCAATGCATGTGCCCAGGCCTTCCAAGTGAAGTGTCCCCCGAGTGTCTGGTATATAAATTCAGGTCTAACCACAATAAAGAGGAAACAATGCCCCACTCAGAGGGAAAGTGCCAGAATCAAGGCCTTTCTTCACTTCAGTCATATCCTTGTCAGGACACATGGGAAGCATCTCAAATGCAAGAATATATAAATTGTTACCACAGGGCCCTCAAGTTTTATTACGTACTTTCTTCCCAATAACTTGAGAATCATTCAAGCAAACAAGTCCTGGGAAGGCAAGGAGGTTAAATCCTGCAAAGTTCGCATGTAAAGTGATATGATCAGAAGCACAGCAACTCTCTCTCTCGGTGCCAAGTAACTCAGCAGCCCATTAAAGTCATCCCGGATTATTATGAACGCTGTTTGTTTTGTCCAACCCTTTAAGAGTCTTGTTAAAGCCATAAACACGTGATAAAGACACCTTCTAATATCCCTTCTCTCTAAAGAGATTGTCTGCCTATCTAATTCCACAGCTCTGGAGGCCAAACTCTTTACAGTGTCATGCTCTCATCGGGTCTTTCAAAATTACTGTCTTGCATGAGCATCAAACACTGTATGACGTTAACAAACCGCACAGGATGAAACAAATTCCTCTAATAAAGTGAGCCTTTTTTTTTTTTTTCTCCCAGAGTACACTTACCACTTAGCCTCTCAAAGAGAAATAGGAAAAACAGACGTGAAATCTTTTAAAGAAAGCATCCCACAATTTAAAAAATCAATTGCTTTTTTTGTTTTTTGGACAGGGAGTGCATGGTGAAAAAAGATACCTCCTTTCCTATGACATACTCATCTTCTGGAAATACTATTTTACATGCCTAGAACCTCCTGGGGCCAAAACATGGTACCCAACATTCTCCCTACCACCAGGTCTGATATTTTTTTAACCACACAACGTTGAACAATGTTGTCTGCCAACGTGTTGAATGTATCGTTTGCTTTCCAATTTTCTACTCATCCAAAGCTTATAGAATCACCATCTGAGCTTCTCATCAGCAAAAGATAGCCAGGATTACCGCATTCCAAAAGCTTAAAAAGGTGAGGTTTTAGTTAACTCTATATAGCTTTGTCAGTAGTAAATTTATGACTTCTATTAGGCTTTTCAAAATAATGGCATAAGCCCCTGACGCCTTACTCCCACTGCACTCTTAAAAGAGAAGGAGGAACCCAGAGAAATTACCACCATCTGAAACTGTTTCATCCAAAAGCCTTCTTGATGATTAAGGCGAATGTGTTTACATTTTAATTTTTCAGCAAAAGTAACTCTACCTTCTATGGTACTGGACTTGAAATTCACACATTCCTCTTTAAATGTTTTCTATCTAGCTTCCATTGTAAAATATCCTCTCATCAAGCCATCACATCCTCACCCCTCCTCCAAAGGGAAAGGAAAAAAATAATAAAGGAATCTAAAACCAACAGGCAGATAGATCTGAGAATCCCATCTCTGCCATTTAACTATATCTCTGTGTCTTTGGGCAAAACTGCTTAACTTATCATCTGGTCTTCAGGTTTCAAACTGATCACACGGTCACAGAACCCATTTGCAGAGCTGCAGTGAGAATTAGAAAGTATATAAGGTGGCTAGCCGGGGGCTTGGCCCATACAGGCTTTCCATAAAAGGCTGCTTTTACTAGACTTTCAGAGGTTTATTCTGTTCAGAGATGACAGGTATATATTCCCTTTGAGATTAAGAGGATCTCCTGGTTCCTTTGATTGGAACTCGACGTGTTGAAAACCATAATTAGGCTCGACATTCTCAGAAAGTACATTTACATTAATATTAATTAATGCAAACAGCTGTCTGAGAAAGCCGGCCAGACAGACCTGCTTCTTGGTCGGGTGTAAAATCGTATTGTGCTCAAGTTAGAGTCGTTTCCGTCAATGACTTGTTTCACCGAAGAACTGTACTGTACACATTACTTCTGAGAAACGCTATGCCTGCTGTCACACAAATTAAAACGTGTCACACAAAATAAAATTTAATGAAGTTCCCGTCCTCGGTATCAAAAAAAACAAACTAAGCCTTAGCGGGTTGGGCTTGGTGGCTAGAGCATCAAACCTGCAGATCAAAGGGTTCTGGGTTCCATTCTGGTCAAGGGCACAGGCCCAGGGTTACAGGCTCAATTCCCAGTAGGGGGCCAGCAGGAGGCAGCTGATGGATGATTCTTTCTCATCATTGATGTTTCTCTCTCTCTCCCTCTCCCTGCCTCCCTGAAATCTATAAAAATATGTTTTTAAAAAAAGAAAGACAAACTAAAAACTATTACATTACATTAATGGAGGGACTGGCTGAGTCACAGTTCTCTTGTACCTGGAACATTTTCAGCATCCTACAAGTACCTGAATTTCCTTATTACAGTAACCTTTCAGTTGTCAGGCCTTTGCATTATTTGATCTGCTTAACACGCCAGGAATTAACTATACAGGAGGCTTTATCGTTTCCAAACAATTCTAAGATGAATTTGATGGCACACCTTTGCCCCAGGCCAAGTGATTACTATTAGCCGGATTTGGATTTTCTCCTACGCAGCTCTGCGGTCCTGGAGGAGGAAGTGAGGAAGCATATGGTAAAAGCAATCCAAGGCCCACTGTAAGCGACCACAAAGTAAGACTGACGCTAATATAGTAACGTGACTTCATCTGCGTCTGAGGTTTAGAAGAGGCCTGGGAAAGGGGGTGAACTGGGAGAAACCTCTCACTTTAATAAACCACCTCAGCAAGGCCCTTCACCTCTACGAGGTTCTGCCTCAACACTTGTAAACCGAAGGCACTGGCAAGATAAACCTTCCCGCTCTAAACGTATCTGTTCCTCTAACAATTCAGAAGGCGGTTCAGAATGTTAGAGTCACAGCATCTTCTTTGCAAACATCAAATATCACCAGTGGTGAGATGATTAATAAACATTTCTACAGTACATAATGCCCATTACGTGAATGTTTATGGTAAGAAATACCAATTAACTAGCTGTCTTATGAAAAGTTCACAAATTATCACCCTCCCCAAAAGATTAAGCACTTACCTTTTTTTTTTTTCCCCAGTAGATCATTAACTACACAGGAAGGTGCCTCGTGAAAGTTTCTAAATATTATTTAAAATAAAGAACTAAAACGTCAAATGCTCCCAATTATTTACTGGAAATAATTTTAAAAGAAAAACGGACAGAGTGCCAGATATTGAAGAAAAGCTGGAAAATCTAAATGTCTGCTACAAAGAAGTAATGTTCAATATAATCTACATTTATAATTGGATATCTGCAGTGCCTATAGTTGTTTTGTTTTGGGTGTTTTTTTTAATAGCTAGCAGGAGGCCTGAAGAATTAGCCCAACACAATGGCAAGCCAACTTGCAGGGTAAAACTGAGTGACAGTGAATGAACTTCTGTGTTTTTTGTTCTTGTACAAGAGCATTTAGATGCCTCTATTTAAGGGGGAAAAAATAACCAGGTGCATCATCCGAATGTTCAGTTACCAGGGACACCAACAGTTGTCAATCTGTGGCAATTTCGTTGCTGTTTTTTACACAAATCATCGCTCGCAAGCACTGATGTTAAAAACAGAAAAACAGTCTAGTACACAGTGGCTATAAATGCCAAATCAATTTTCAGCAGATAATAAAGTCCATGTTTTACAATCAGCAAGGCACTGTTTTACTACCTAAAAATGTAAGCTAATAATATATAGCTCTACTAAATGGAAAATGCAGATATGCTGCTAAAAGTCGGGCCGGCTGTGAGAGGATGGATCACTGCTGTGGGGACCTTCAGAAAGCTATGTGTAAGTGTTTTGAAAATATCACATGATGTGGCCATGTGTTAAAAATTACAGCCAGTTAAGTTCTCTGCTAAGAAAAATATGTGGGCAATTTATGAAATGCACTCCAGAATGGAGATGTCTTAAGTAAAACCAGATTTTGAAAACAAACCTTTTTCTTTCTTTTCTTTTCTTTTCTTTTTTTTTTTTTGAAACTTGAACTTAAAAAAAAAAAATAAGTTCCATGCACATCTGGTGAGCAGGGCCATTGAGAAGGGTGGTCTGACCTCATATTAGACATCTTCTGAAAGAACAGCACTCTTTCTGAGCTACACGGGCTGCGCTCACTTACTGTCCTTTTAAGGAAACAGTCCGGAAAGCTTTTTGTAGGTCAACATATGTTCTTTGATAATATTATATGAAGACTGATTAAAAATATAAACGTTTCAGAAAGCTTGGAGTCATCTCTTGAAATAATATAATGCCCAGGGTCTCCTAAGAAAACATTTCCCGTTTTTCTTTTCTGAAACTCGGGATCTCATTATTACAAAGTGACAGGCAGTGTAATGATACCTCCTTATCCTGAATTAGACCTGAAACATAATTTAATTGATTTCTTTAAAGCATGCCTGGTCTCTTTTGACTTTTCATCGTTCCTTTCTGTGACAATACGCTACCAACAGCTAAAGCATGTTTTTCAAACGAAACTAAAGCTACAAACCCCTAAACTGAAGACTTTTGTATCTACCCACCCCCACAGATTGGTATGTCTTTGAACAAATTCAGTCTGTGCATATCTGTTTCCAGGCATCCCCATTTTTATGAAAAAGGTCTGACATCTGAGAATTGTTCATTCAAGTCTGATACAACCAGGAACCAGTCCTGACACATGACCTACCAATAAATAATAATAATAATAATAATAATAATAATGTGATGTTAAATATATAGTCAAATTTTAAAAAGTATCAAAACCAGATTATCTGAAACACATCCTTTTACTCTTCTATCTATAATGTCTTATTTACAAATATAAAATATGCCCCAGGTGGTTAAAATTATCCATTAATATAACTACATATGTATGGCCTAAAATATGCTAACAACATAGTCCATCCAATAGTACAGTTTAAAAAGTGCAAATGGGCGTCAAAAATAGCCAAGTGTCAGATCTGCTCAAGTATCTTCATTCTGGCACATGCTCACAGTCACAGCTGTTAATATTTTCTCTGCATCCAAGTAAAAGGTTTTCTAACAGTTGATGAGAGAGAGGGGGAGAGGGAGAGAGAGAGAGAGAGAGAGAGAGAGAGAGAGAGAGAGAGAGAGAGAGAATGCCTACACCTCAGCCTTCAGAACCAGACAGATATCAACAACTCAACAGTAAAACAAAACTTATCAATGATTCCAAAACTTTAAAAATAGTTCAATGCATTTTAAATAAAGATACTTTAAAACCATATAATCCCTTCCCCCTATTATCATTCACGAATTTCTTTGGTTTATTGTGGGTTTTGTTTTAGCAAAACAAAACACAGGATCTTCAAAATACTGGTAAGTCAGATCACTTCACACATGTATGAAGAGCATAAAAACAAAGAAGATTCAAATGATGACATCAAAATCAAACGAAAGTATTCCAATATCCTGGCAAAAAAAACACAACACATACACACACACAAAAAAAAACCCCACAACACACACACACACACACACACACACACACACACACAAGCACTTTTCACACTGATTTATAAATCAAGAGGAGAGCTTGCGAAGTTCAAATGGCCCTTGACATACCTCGGTCATTGTCTCTTTGGGTAAACTGACTTCCCTCCTATTCCAGCTACATCCACTCCTCATCTCCTGAACTAATGAAAGCTGCAGTTCCGTCCCGAAGGCCTCCTGTCTGCACGTATATTAATAGCGACGAGGGTCACAAGACACATCCTAAAGGGGGAAGCATTCTTCAAACAACTGGCAATACCTACACACAACTGTGGCTGCGGGGAACCGGCGGGTAATGTTTCAAAACACCATCTGCGAGGTGTCCACACTCTGGGACCAGGCACAGCCTCTGCTGCCTGTCCTACCCAAGCAATGGGCATGGTGTGGGGCGGGAGGAGGGGGGAAAGGGGGTCTCTCTGCCCTGTCCCTGTTAACTGCAGAGGGGGGCTGCTCGAAGCACGCAGGGTCCTGGAGAAGAGCAGAACACCACCCTTTCCCCAGCCGGCAGCCTGTTCCCCCCGGGCTTCTTTCCCCAGCCACAGAGCCTTCGCTGGCAGCCGCCACAGACGGGAACACTCTCGGGCTCCAAAGACAATATTTTCCCGAGGAAATGGTCCTGCACTGAATCTCCAGACCCGCGACAGCTTCAGGAATTCTGCAGACTTTTTCTTTTTAATTAAATGATGTAGACGATTTGCCTACGACATCCGAGGACTGTGACTGAGGGCTAAGACGGGAATTCTTTGCAGTTCCAAAGCATTCTTTACTTTCTCTAACACAAACAGCTTTTAAAAACACAAACAAAACAAAACAGACCTCATCCCAGGGTTCCGCCATCATCTGACAACTCTCCTCACAGAGGAAATGTCCAGGCTACAAGGCACCGATGACAGGCATGAAATCCACCATGGAAACAATACTTCCAAGTTGAGCCCCATCCCTCCAGCAGCAAATGGCTCTGGCAACACATACATGGCTCAGCTTTCGAAACACACCTCCTGAGTTTTTTTTTAAAAGGAAGGATCCCACACCCCATTCCCCTGTATCTAGATCTTGATGCCCCCCCCCCCTCCCTCACCTTCCCTTCCACCTATCACCTCTGCCATCCCAGGCTCTGCCCCACAGAAGGCACTGCACTCACAGGGCAGGAGGTCTCTCCCCTGCCTCCCTAACAAGTAAGCTTCCTCCACGTTCAAATCAAAGAGGGAGGAGGTGCCACAGGCCTCACTCACCCGGCATCCCTGAAGGCAGCGTCCGCGTCCACGCAGAAAGTGACCGCCTGCTAAAAGCCAGCGCGAGCGGAGCTCATGCCTCGTGTTCTGGAATGAGCGCAGGCAGCGAGAGGAGGGCCATCAGCAGGGGCTGGGGCGGCATAGCCCCAGGCAGGGTGCTGGGCGCGTGCGCCTGCCAGCCAGAGACAGATGGAGAGCTGACACTCCGGGTTGCACTTGAAGCAGAAATGCGGATGATGACAGGAGCACATGTGGCCTTGAACCCAGCCCTGTCTCTCCAGGCAGAACAATGACAGGGATGTGTGTGCAAAGGACCGCAACCGTGGCCTGCCTCTCTCTCTCTCTCTCTCTCTCTCTCTCTCTCTCTCTCTCTCTCTCTCTCTCTCACAGAAGTTCCAGAGCTCCAAAGAACAGACAGTAAAAAAAGCAGAATGATAAGCTAAATGCTGAATAATTCATTTGCCGCCACCCCCAGCCAGTTACCAGTTAACCCTTCTTTTGCCAGAAGAATGACAAGGAGACTTGGGCCCCCCCATAAATGATCTCTCTTCACCTTCTCATCATGAGGAACGACATCGAAAACACGAAAACAAAAATCAGAGGCACAAACCCCAAAGTGTGCTCATGCAAAACTGAAAATCCAAAACAGGGCACCAACATATTCAGAAGACTTGGCCTCGTGTGCCAGTTTATCATCCGGCACAGGGTATCAGGACCCCTTCCTTTTGTCAGCTTCTCGGTGGTATGTGTGAAACAGGGCGCTCGCGAAGCAGAAGCAGGCCGCTTCTATGTTACTCGCTGCTTTTAACCCCCTGTGGTCCCTGCGCTGATATGCTCCTAACACTGTCAGCTTACTCTCTACTGTCCTGTATTCTGCAGAGAGAGATCCCTGGGAGATGAAAACAGAATCTTCACAGTAAAAAAAAAAAGGGGGGGGGTGGTTTGCCAAACCTGAACAATCCTGTCCTCCTGGTTTATTATTATTATTATTATTAATTATTTTGCTCACCTTTCAATGCTGATCCTTCCCTTGAATAACTCACCCAGCCCAGTTCAATGGACTCTTCCCTATTAAGCTTTAATGGACACCATGATATATAAAACGACAGGCTTTGTTATAGTGCTTTATCTAAAGCTGGCTATTTTCCTCGCAGCAGTCCCCCTTCAGGCCTTTGCAAAACATCCTCGCCTCACAGGGAAAACAGACGCCTGCCTGCCTCGCGTGCTTTTCTTCCCTACATGCACAAAAATGCCAGGCAGGAGAGAGCCACGGGTCTCCTCTGGAACTCTCCCTCACTTTCCCACTAGCACATCCGTCCCGAGGTTTGTGTTTGTTTTAACAACAGGGCAGGCACGTGATAAGACAGAGAGAGAGAGAGAGAGAGAGAGAGAGAGAGAGAGAGAGAGAGAGAGAGAGAGATGCCTCCTCCCGGTCTACCTTCCCAATGTCTGTTCCACCCAGACACACAAACAGCTCTGCCCAGGAGCCTCTGACACGCCTGCAAGTTCAAGGAACACGGCAGACGGGATCATCCCCTTTAACTCTTGCCATCCCTTCACAATCTTCCTCTGCTGGTTCTACGCTTTCCACATGCTTTTAGCCTTTGTCAGCTAGATTTTTTTTCCCCCTCCTCGAGGCCTCAAAGAAATCATAGAAGCCCATCTGAACACAGGCAGTGACTCCGACTTCCACCTACCCGCCATGCCTACACAACCTGTTTCAAAGCATACCCACCTACGTGCACACACCCTGCGAGCCCTGAAAATAAGTCATCTTTAGTAAACAGCCTCCATCACTAACAACTTCTACAGCACCCCCAAAATACCGCACCCTAGGAGCGCTGCTGCATCTAGTGAACCCCTCAAAAATCCATCATTGTCAGGGACAACCTGTGAAAAGACTGTAGCTCACCATGATGGCTGTGTTCTGTCACCAGTAGTATACTGCACCCTATTTATGGGGCCAATCTTTTGGTTCATCTTAGTTAGATGTCACTTGTAATGAGCCTCTGTGTAATGGATTTCAGGATAGTTAAGCACCAAGCGCAAACATTCTTATGACAGAGGGCTTTCTCCCAGGCATGGGAGAGATAATCAATTAAGTCCTGCAGTAAGGGCCTTTCTGGAATCCAGCATCCTAAATCCATATATCTTCACTCTTAAAAAAGAGTGGTGTGTTTTTTTTAAAGCCACTCAATGATTTTTTTTTAATACTTTTTCCCTATGTTAGAAAGAAAACATTGTCACAGTGGGAAACCCAGCCTTTTATCGATATGCACGGTGAATCACTCCTGAAATAGAAAATCATACAACCAAAATGCATTACACTTTAAGAAAACTGGATGATATCCGGTTTGGAAACTAGGTCTTAATATCGGTACACGGCAAGCCGCTAAAGCATAGCTCAGAAAATTGAACTTCCATATGCCGTGTGATTATGTATCTTTTCTATGTGTAAAAAAGCTTTTTAAGCTGTTATCTGACTACAGTAATTGCCACTTTAAATTGATCCACGTCAACAAAACCTGGATCCCTGGAGATTTTCACCTAGAAATGTGATTGCAGAAAGGGCCTAACTGAATACGTGTGCATCGGAGACTAGTTCAGCATTTTCTCCAGGAACCGCTTTCCTCCTCTTGTTCTTTAATCCATGGAGGCAAGCAAAGCAGCCACCTTATTTGGCAGTTCACCTTGAACATGGACACCTGCATCACATAGTTCTGTATAGTCATTTAGACAAAAATAACTCCCCCTTTAATAAAAAAATAAAAAGGCAAAATAAAACATAAGCATATAGGAGCCAAGAGTTCTAGCATCCAAATTGTATAATAAAAATGGACAATCAATAACACGACATATGCATTTATGTACATGAATGGGGGACAGGTGGTGGCCAGGGGTGGGGGGGGGGGGGATCTGAATTGCCAAAGTTTTCTCCAGTACGAAACACAGTCCTGTATCTCCACTAGAAAACATATTTTTAAAAATTGGATATATTCCAAACAATCACAAGGGATCCATGGCTAGCCAATTAAGTACTTCCTCGGGAAAGTCACGCCAGGAATCCGTGTCTTTTCGTTAAGAACACAGCATTTTTTAAGGCCAATTCGTTCAAATGAGTCACCTGAATTGGTACACTTTCCGAATTGGTACATTTAGTCAACACCTGAATGCCAGGCTCCCCCAAAAATACATAAGTTGGTTTTTGACAATATATCAACATCATTCGCTAGAAAGGCATTATGGTCTAGTATTCCCCAAAACAGAGGAGCCCTATCGTACATCATTTTCCTTTTGTTCAAAACCTGACTTAGCAGTAAGGTCCAGTGGTCTATGAAAATCGTCTGCAATTCATGAAAGCTCTCTACACCAGGGAAAGCAGAGTTCACCTTACAGCTTTCCTACAGGTTTTCTCAACTTTCTTCTCTGCATCTCGCAGGCTGTGACTTCACACAGTGGGTATTAAGTGAGTTCATTCAAAGGAGCTGAAACCTCATTGATCCTAATTAAAAGCAATACACCCAACCAAATACTTTCCTACCCCATCTGCTCTGGCCTGCCACCAGCTATTCAATACAAGAGAATTAATAGTTTCAGATATTCTAACTGACCCACTAAAGGCACTCATTTAAGCGGAGCTGCATTAACAACGCGGAAAAAGGGGCAAGATGGGTTCAAGTGGAGCATTTTCCTCCTAGTTGCCTGTAACAAAGCTGAAGAAGGCGTATTCTGACTTTTTATGTGCAAGACTTGATAAACTGAATGAGAAGGCCCTCGGTGATCAGCCAGAGAGCACTGATGAATGGTCATCAGGACCCCCCTGCCTTTGGAGGAGACTCCGCCACAAAGTGGCACCACCCGCTTGAAAAGGGTGGACGCGCTGATGTCCAGATTTCTCTGCTGGCCTGTTCCACTTTCCATTTCAGACCACTGGCCACCAAATGAGGCTGACATGTTGGAAAATAATGTTTTATGGGCGAGTGGTAAAAAATAAAATGGAGGCATTAGCTCTGCTTTCAAATTCAAATCTGCTAGATTTGTCAGACCCCAAAGGGTTTGATTTTCCAACCAGCTGGAAGCTGTTAGTGCTTTCTAAAGGCATCCCACTGACAGGGCAAACCTACCCAACGTGTGAGCTGTTGGGCTAGGGGAGGTGGGTCTCTCTTTGAGATCATTTCCTAACTTCTCCTCATTTTTGGCAGTCAATTAAATAGATACAACCCCTAATAAAAATGCACATTAATTTGTTTCTGACATCAGAAACTGTATGAAATAAAGGCCATAATGGAGTGTCTCATGACACAGATAAATGCAATCATGTTGTGTCTACAAGAAAACATAGTTTATGTGTTAGTAAAGAAACCAGAGGAATGGGGGGCGGGGGGGAGGTCAGACAGTTCATACAAGTATTTCATCAAAGTAAGGGAACGGCTATCTGTGAATTAAACTTCTTCGTATAAATGTCTGTTGAAAACAACTTAGACACGTGCATGCTCTTTCCTTCAAGTACCTACTTCTTTGGAGGAAATGACTGGCCAGCACTTGCGCCTCCTCAACTTTGAACCTGTCCACAGAAGAGCTCACAAGAACTTTGCTTAAATGACAAAAGAACAGAGACATGTTCGCCATTTAAAAAATCTGAAGGGTGTATAAACATTATGGGGCCAAGGGTTATGTAGGGCTGCCCAGGAGGCCCAAGATGGAACCTGCTAGAGAGAGGGAACATGTCTTAATAGGCGATTACACCAGACATCAGAGAAGCAGACAGGCTTCAGTGCTTGGATCATCTGCAAGCTAGTGACAAAGCACCATCCGACACAGTGTACCATGTACGACATACCGGGCGGCCTGTCAAGGAATCCTGATCTACGGGGCAAGTGGCAGGTCCAGAGCTAGAAGTCATGACCCTTCCCATCACCTGTGACACATCGAACTGGATGATGGCGTAGGTCACTGCGATTTTTGAGTCTTCCTCAGTTAAAGTATGTTAATACTGTGATCTGAACTGTAACGCGAAGGTTCCAACCATAACATATTTTATAAGTAATGATTTCCTAAACTGAAAACCTAAAGTCTCTGTATTTTTCTACCTTCAATGTGTCAGAATAAAATGGCATAGTATTTCAACAATTTTTCAAGCAGCATACTTGATTTCTGACTCTGGTTGAAGTATACTTTTCTGTATTTCATAGAGAAAATTATTTCCTCTACTTTGAATGAGAAGATGTGTATTAGTACATTTAAGTATGCAGGGTATATTGGTATGTATGTATGCAAAATAAGATGTTTAAGATAAATATCATGTGCTAGAAATAAGCTAAATCTATATATTTAATTATTATGAATTGTTTCTGACAGTGCGAATGCCTTTAGACTATTATAATGTATTGTGGTTCTTTTCCAACAACAACTTTTTTTAAAAAATCTTTGCTAATTTCAGAGAAGAAGGGCAAGGGAGAGAGAAATATCAATGATGAGAGATAATCATCCATTGGCTGCCTCCTGCACGCCCCCTACTGGGGATCAAGCCTATAACCCTGGGCATGTGCCCTTGACTGGAATCAAATCCCAGACCTTCAATCCACAGGCTGATGCTCTATCCACTGAGTGAAATGAGCGAGGGCCCAACAACAACTTTTGATTATCAATACCTAATACTCAAAAAAAATTCTGAAATGTTATAATAGATCTAACACTTGCCTCGATTGACTGTTTTATTATTTAGATGCAGCCTTCAGGCCTGCTAATACTATGAACTACAGATTATACCATATGCACCAGCAAAGGGTTAATTATTTTTAAACTTTTAAAGCATAAACACTTCTTTTGGTTATCGACACTAGCTCTATTAACTCTGCTTCTTCAGAGAAAAGGATTTTCCTTAAAAAAAAAACAAAAGCCATCTGAAGTACACACTGGCATGTCAATCTGCAAACAGGTTGGCATATATAACTTCCTCCTATTTTTTATGACTATAAAAATCACTCGGGTAATAGAGAGGACACCCTAACTCTACATCCCTTAGCCATCTGACAAGGACTGTAACACGGAATGAAAAAAACCTTTGTTTCAATGTCACCACCTCCCCATCCTGACTAATGGCGAGTCAGTTTTGTGAAAAAGCAAGGGGGGGGTGGCGTATGCTCCAATGAACTTTCCCTCCTCTCAGCACCAGAGACAAAACCTGCAGCTCCGCTCTGGGCAGCAGCCATCTGGACCGCTTCCCCGCAAGCCCAGCCCACACCACACTGCGGGCGGCAGGGGCGGGGCTGGGAGCTCTGTGGGGCTATTTATGACAGCCCAAATTCCACATTTTCTGCTTGTAGGCTTGCAACAATAAACGCTAATGAGGACTGTGCATGACAATTTCAAAGACAATAAAAAGGTCTCCACGTCTCTGGCATAAGGAAGACACTGTTTGCAAAACGTCAGTCACCAGAATTCTGTTCCAGGGCTGTCCTAGTCGGAAGGAGAGAGAAATTCATAAATAACTTAAGCAAGACAATACGGTGATCAACGCACCACTGGATCCTTAAGATTTCCAGAGAAAGCGATTTGTGTAAGCCCATGGAACAGCAGACCCCATCACCCCTGTGGACAGCCCAGGAGTCTCTGTTCTACCTCATCTCTCTGTGGACACAGAGCTACTAAACACTGACTGTTTTGGAGCTTGGGAATTTTAAGAGTATCAGTTGCCCGCCCCCCCGCCCAAATAAATTATAATAATAACCATCACACTTCCACATCATGTACAACATTCCACATATCTTTAAATAAACGTAAATGCAAAATTGGCTTCTTCTGATGACATCTATTATTAAAAATAATGCAATAGTTCTAGCTGGTGAACTTATACATCATGTTTATTTCCTTTTTTATTTTTCTTTATTTTCCAGATCTTTTCTTTTTCTCCATTTCCCAAATGAGCATGTGTTACATTTTGAACCAGAAAAACAAAACACAACAACGAATTAATATTCATTTCAATGCACTGGAAAAACAGAACAAAGACATCAATGTTTTGACCTTGACTGGAATTAAACTATTTTACACAGCAACAAAAATAAAACAAAAGATTTATGTTCCCATAAACATGTGTAAAGGGGATTCTTTTCATTAACGGGAATTAAAACACTTTCAACAAAATCCACCAGGTGGAGCAAATACACAGCAATAAAATAAAACTCCCAGAATTTTTCCATCAGATATTTTTTATAGGACTTTTATCTCTCACAAACTCTCCACTTCCATCTCTCCACGCTGCAAATTAGGGATATCTATGCACACATACTAATTTACCATGTTTATAAACAAATTCAAGCTTGCTCAAAAATGATTCTTGGCTACTGTAAGTTCCATTTCAAATTTTCATTCCAAAATGAATGAAAATGCGCACATACTAATTTGCCACATTTATCAACAAATTCAAACTTACAAAAAATGATTCTTAGCGACCATGAATCAATTCCATTATAAATTTTCACTTTAAAATGAATGCCTTCTTTGTTCAAATAACACCCAGTACAGTATACTTGCCTTTGTAACACTGTAATTTTCAAAATAAATGTTTCACTCCAGCCCTCCTGGGTTTCATCATGCTTGCCTCACCTCTACCTACTCAATAAGGCCAGGCAGAAGAGGATTTAATGCTGTATATTCTGAAATGCACCAAACAGTTGTGAAAACCTGTACATCTCAACTTAATTCCCTTACTCTGTATGGAAACTTCCATTGCCACTCTTCTTATTAAAATTATTCTTAATTGTAGATACCAAAATCTTATTAAAGTTTTGGAATACTGTGACTTTTTTATGTTCTATCAAAATGTCCTGTTTTCATTCCTTGCTGGTAAGTTGCCATAAGTCTGCAATTCCTAAAAGAATTTGGTATTGCCCTAGCCGGTTTGGCTCAGTGGATAGAGTGTCGGCCTGCAGACTGAGGGGTCCCAGGTTCAATTCCGGTCACGGGAATGTGCCCAGTTGCAGGCTGGATCCCCAGTAGGGGGCGCGCAGGAGGTAGCCGATCAATGATTCTCTAATCATTGATGTTTCTCTCTCTCTCTCCCTCTCCCTTTCTCTCCTCTGAAGTCAATACACACACACACACACACACACACACACACACACACACATATATTGCTTTCCTTCTCTTTTCTACTGGAGTAATTCACTTCTTCCCACTCTCTTCTGCCATAGATCTGACTTTTCCTTGCCATTTCACTCCACACTTATATGGAGGCACTCAGAACAAGGCACCGACACCATCTTCTTGTTCATATTTTTATATTTCTGATGCCACCTGCAAGCATAACTCTCTCCATTCACTTTCCAATCCTCCATGCTTTTCTCACATTATACGCTCTCTGCTGCCAAGTCTTAATGCTACAAATGGCGCTAATGTGACTTCACTTAAGGAAGCTCCAGTTAGTGAGAACTAGGAAGGTCACTGGAGCTTAACAACGAGGAAACCCAGTCTTTCCGTGGAGGGCACCAGGTAGGAATGTCGACTGTGGCTTACGATGTACTCATGTTTTCTTCTCTCCTATTGATTCTGAGGTTGAGAAGAGAAATATAATGAAAGCCATGCAGCCAGCTGATCCATAAATAAACACGCGCGTGCCTGAGGACACCCAGAGCCCCTGCTGGCCAAGCCGCTTAGTGCAGAACAGACCATGGTGATGCGGCCCCATCACAGGACACCCCAGGCCAACCCAAGTATCTAAATGTTTATAGACTTTCACTGGAGGAGTACACACATACAGAAACTATAGACCTTACCTTCATAAATATACAGAAAGACGCTTTTAGAGTAATTCCTACCAAGCTCTTCCCTGCAAAGTCCAATTCCTTTATCTGATGCAAAGAATGGATCAATCCCTCAACCTGGGCTCATGCACATACGAAGGTACCTGCTGCTCTCTTTACGTGCCCACAACCCCTAGGAACAAGGGGACGCAGGTATGAGCGGCACCTAGAGGCTAATGCCTGTCAGTGTGCACGACAGAACCTGAACGAACTGGTAGAAAACCTGGATCGCTGCGCGTGTCATCATGCTGTCCCTTTCCTTTGCAAGAAGCCCACCCCCACCAACATACCCCTGTGCTCCCTGCACCCCTAGTTCAGACTTTCAATCAGCCTGCAAAGTGGATAAAGACCCTGAGAGGTTTCCTCTTGGTCAAGATAACATTGTGGCTATTCTCTGGGAATCTCCCAAATGGTCCCATCTCCCAGCATCCCTCAGAGTTATCCTATACCACCCTCACACTGGCCACTCCCTGCTTCCCAAACAGTGTATCTCATCACCCCCAGCAAGCTTCATCCCAGGGTCACCACCCCCAGCTCCATCCAAGGGTGGGGGTGGGGCCCTCCCCCAGCAAATGTCCAAGTTCATATTCAAATTCCGAGGAAAGAAAAATAACCGGCGCCTTAAAAGTTCTATCACCTTTGCTTCAAGATGGACTCTCTTATTTTTCTGACATATTCATTTTCCAAAACTGCCTCCTGAAAACCACCTTTAAATTACTGTTTCCATCCTGGACTACTAGAACTATTAGTGACTCTGACCTCCCAAAAAACAGCACACGTGGAATGTTCTGTAACAAGAATTAGGAAAAGAGGAGCCCGTTACCCAAGGCCGGTCCTCTGCTGGTCAATGCCTATGGCTGTCGATAAAGATCCTGTTCCACAGCAAGCAAGACCAGAGTGTAAGACGCAAGAGCCAGATTTTTAGAGCCACTTGAGCAAAATACAAACTACCTGGCAGTGAATCTAGACGGAGCGAGCAGGGGCACAGACTGGCAGAGCCTCCAATCCCGGCCCAAACCCTCTGGCACAGGATGCCATGCCTCTGGGGAGACAGGAGCCCAGGGCGGGGCTGGCCTTGCAGGATGCCCGAGCGCCAGGCGGCTGCGAGGGACACTGGCTTGTCACAGGCTCACAGGCAGCCTGTTTTGCTTTTCAGGTAATTAAACAAGGAAGCAGGGCTGCTGGGTCTGAGTCTGACCCCAAAGCTGCGGCTCCAGGGTTCTGCATATCAACTTCCACAAGGACTGCCTGGAGCATCAACAGAATCAATCTCTCTCTCTCTCTCTCTCTCTCTCTCTCTCTCTCTCATCTCCTCCTCCCCCTCCTTCTAAATCTGACCCAGAAACAAATCCTCCCAACAAAAACATCCACAGAAAGGTCTGAATCTATTTGCAATAATAATAATAAAAAAAAACCCTCAATGCTGTTCCCTTCCAAATTTTAAAAAAGCAAAAAAAAATATTACCCACATGGCAGGGACTTCGTGAAAATTCATACATAACAAATCTATGTAAAGCGCTGCATCTTAATCAAGATGAATTATTCAAAGAAAAGAATACTAATATAATCGCCATTTTTTGATTTAGCACGTGCCTGCTTAGAGTGGGACTCTTCAAATCAAAAAAGCTCCCCACCGCATAAGTAATTCTGAAAGTTCAGTTCACACATTAAACACTTGTTGTATTGTGTCACTAATATTGTTCTTTTCGGCTTCGACCGTGGGCATTATGGAAAGCAAATGCTACCCATGATCTGAGTTATGACATTTCTTCAAAAATCTTATTTGAACAAAAATCTAAAATATCTCCTGTGTCCAACGAAAGTCACCAATGAAACTCAGAAATATAAAAAATATCCCCTCAAAGATTAAAGGGTGGCTGTGGTGTATTATGTATATGCACATATGTAACATACATGCACACAAAAAATACAGACTGGAATCCTATAAATAATATATTCTTCCTTCATCTCAAAATCCATAGAGTTAAAATATTGACTGAAAGAGAGAGAGACCAAAAGGAAGAGGCATACAAAAGCATGCCTGCCCGTCTGTGTTCAACACAAAGAACATTAAATGAAAACAACTGGCACGCTGCCAAATTCCTATAGAGGCAAAGAGATTCAAATAAATTGATTTCACGCATCACATTGACCCGAGATCAGTGTGCAGTGCTCCAATGAGCTCAGAGCTCCATGTGGGGTAAAGCCCATTAAGGCTACCAGACCCCTCCAACACGAGCAAGAAAAACCATGAATAAATGCAGAGGCTCTAAAAACCTGCACTATTTCTTGAGAAAAACAACGTTCCTCTTCTCCTAGTAAATACACCAATATTTAAAGGTGCACATCATCATCTAAATTACCTTTATATAAAAAAAAAATGCCTTTCTTAAAAACCCAAATGTGGCTTTCGAAATACATACATTTCTATACACAGGTCCTATGCAAATATCCCACCCGAGGATATGAACATAAATGTTACTTTGCAACCCGTTTCCTCTGACATAACTACCTCCCATGCTATTCCCTCTGCATCTTCTAGGCAACCAGTGGTTGTTTTTTTTTTTAACATGTCAAATACTGGCCCAATATCTGACTGACCCAAATCCACCCACTCCTCACAGGGCCACCCATTCCCGGAAAACAGCCTCAAACCCCCTTCTGGAGTGCCAAGCGTCCTGCAAACGTGGGGTGCGATTTAGAATGCTGGCTGGTGGGAAACACAGGAGGGGTTTCCCTTTGTCAGCTCTCCCCTAAGCTCCTGGCTGCCTCCTGAGCCCCTGGGGACTCCCGCCTGCCCTCACCCTCTCCACAGGCTGTTCTCACGTACAGCCCGAACCGTTCAACTCCAGGGTTCTTAGCTTTCTCTGCTTCCCGAATTACAAACCCAGGAACCCCATGGATTCCAGGTGTTTGCAAATTTAAAGTATGTGATTTGCGTTTTCTACTTCTTGGGTCTACTTGAGTCTGAACCTCATATTTCTATACACCCATTATTATGACAAAAAGGAAGAAAAATTAGAGGGGTAATTTTTCAATGCCACATTAAAAAAATAAAGAAGCTGAACAGTTAGAGCCAGCACAAATATATACATATATATATATACACATATATATATATATATATACACACACATATATAGAGGTATATATATGTGTGTGTGTGTGTGTGTGTGTGCATACACACATCTTTTTAAAGAATATATGCATACATGCACATAGGAAAGAGAGAGAGAAAAGAAACTCGACACAGTGTTTCTAATACATGATGTTGAGAATTTGGAATTTTCATATTAATAACAAATAACCAGGTATTAGGCCGTTTTAAAACTCACATCCTTGTCGTGCAGTTTTTGCTTTTAATATGGATCTTGTGTGCTGCCAGCAGGCCAGATACATACATGCCACATGGCTAGAAGACAGTATGATAGCAATCAGATGGGGCGGGTGAAAACAATGACTCTAGCCTTGGCTGGTTTGGCTCAGTGGATAGGACACCGACTGCAGACTGAAGGGTTTGATTCCAGTCGAGGGCACATGCCCAGGTTGCGAGCCTGACCTTAGTAGGGGTGTGTAGGAAGCAGCCAATCAATGATTCTCTCTCATCATTGATGTTTCCATCTCTCTCTCCCTCTCCCTTCCTCTCTGAAGTCAATAAAAATATATTTAAAATAATAATAAATGAATGAATAAATAAATAAATAAATAAAACAAGCACTTTCTTCTGACGGAAGATGACAAGAAAATTCTAAAGCAGGGGTGGTGGTAGTGGTGATGGTGATGGTGGTGGTTATTATTACTAGTTTATCTTTATAATAAGATAATCTTGCTATTCTAGACTTTAGAAACCTAATCAACAGAGATTTGTGTCCTCACAAAATTAATTCTTAGTAACAATAATACATAAGGTAAGAATATAGAAGCAGAGGTAAGAAATGTCTCAACTGCTTAATAAAGTTGAATTTCCTGCCTTCTCTTTTGAAGTTGTCTCTCTAATTGCAGGAGAAGACCTCATAAAATGAAGAAGGGAAAAGAGAGAAAGAGAAATACAGAGAAACTAAACTGTGACTTAGGCCGCCTGGAAGGAGTCTGTCACTACACAAGGAATTCTCTCATTGTCTCTGGTCTTTCAGAAACAAAAACACCCTCCCTTGCCCATGCCTTCCTGGGAACTCTGAGAACAAGCCAGTGAGTATTTATTAAGAATTGTAAGAGTAGATGTTGTGAGGTGGGCGCCAGCAGTGATGTTTCCAGAACACTAGCCCCAAATGGTAAATCTTTTGCCACCCCTCTTTTCATACAATCAGACGGGCAGTCCCAGAACCTCAGAATCTATCCCCAGAATCTATTCCCCAGACCACTTCCCAGCCAGTAGCACGTAACATTTGTGCTAGCGCTCAGCTTTCTCTTGGTGGCTTATCCTTACTCATCTGTGCCTCTGTGCAAGGCCACTATATCTGAAACAGAGCTGGCTGTAGAAGACATCCACTCTCCAGAATCCATAATTCAGAAATCCCTTTAATTTTTAAATGCTGTAGACCTTCAGAAGTCTATTGCTAAATGACAATACACTTAGTTTATATTTGCTGTCTTCCTAAAGTTAGCTCTTACTCTTTTCCTTTTTAATGTGCCTTCTGACATGAATTCTGCTTAGGACGTTACATTCGGCCAAAAAAAAATTTTTTTTTTAATCCAAATCAATAAGAAGTAATAAATTGAAAAGCACTTATTCCCCTCTTTCATCAACAAACTATTTCTGAAAACACCATCTCTAGTTACAATAAACACAGAAATCATGGCATAGCTTTTACTCTTTAACTCCAAGTACTGCTCAGCTTATAACAGATGGGTTATGCAACATGGCAAGAAGCACGGCAACAGAAAGAGGGTGAAAGATATTGGGTACTTGATCATTTGGTTCTTCAGACCTAGAGCTATCAAACAGGGGCTCCCACAGCAAGGCTGACTGACCCAAACCCACACCCCAAAATTTCAAAAAGAAACGATTAAAATATATAATACAAGGTCGTTATCAACAGGCACTTGCAGAAATAAGGAAAAGAAAAGCTTCACAATTATAATTTGTTGGTGAAAAATAACAGGTTGCTTTTTTTGGCACTTAAGTAAATTGCACAATCGAAATATTTCTCTGTTCCTTACCTTGACAATATTCAAAGTTCCCCTTTTTCCGGCAGTCACCTATTACTAAACCCAGTGCTCTCCAAGTGTTGCTTTTGACAGAAACCATGCTCCACCAATTGCTCTGCTAATCTCCTCTCTCCTTTTCTGACTGGGACAGATCTTACGTTCACCAGCCCAGAGATCAATCTTTTCTATTGACAATAACAAAGGGGAGAAAAAAAAAACAACGCACATATCACAACCAGTCTAAAGTAGCACCCATCTGCTTATCTTATATAGTAAAAGGCTAATATGCAAATCGACCTAACCACTGCAACCAGTCGCTATGATGCGCACGGACCACCAGGGGGCAAACGCTCAATGCAGGTGGTCAGTGCGCTCCCACAGGGAGAGTGCCACTCAGCTGGAAGAAAGCTGGGCTCACAGCTGGCGAGTGCAGCTGTGGTGGAGGGAGCCTCTCCCACATTCATGGCAACGCTAAGGATGTCCGGCAGGGAGCAGGCATAAGCCTTCAGTTGGACATCCGCCAAGGGCTCCCGGACTGTGAGAGGGTGCAGGCTAGGCTGAGGGACTCCTCTTCCTCTCCCCGCCCATACACAAATTTCATGCACTGGGCCTCTAGTAAGATAATACTAGACCAATGTCTTAGTCTGTTTCTTAAGAAATAGATACAAGCTCTTCAAAATTTTAGAAGATACCAAAATAATCCCCATTTTCTCAGTCCTTATAGTGACTTGCTCTAAAGGACTCTTAATTCTCCAATCATCTGACTCAAAGCTAGATACATTCTGAATCTGACAAATCCTCTTTCCTTAAGTTAGTATTAAAACATATGTACATCAATACCTTAGAAGAATGTTAAATCTTACCTGCTTTGATAAAAAGTGAGATGAAATAATCTGTCAAGTATTATGGTTTCTTTAGTAAATGCTTTGAGACATGTGTTTCCATTTTATATTTTGGAATTTTACATGCAAGTGAAATCCTGTCTAAAACAAAGTGATGTTTCCCTGTTCTGAAATTTAAATATTGGCATTAGTAGCTAAAATGGTCTGAAACTATTAATAATAGTAATGAATGAGCTTTATGTAATAGTTTAAATATATGAGTCACAATTATTGGTGAATCATTTTACCAAATGAACAAACTTCTATCACATTCTTTTTTTTCCTAGAATGATTCTAATATTCTAATTTTTCCTGCTACATGTGGAAGATTTAGAATTCATTCATTTATCCTCAAATATTTACTGAGTGCCTATTATTCACTTTTACTATTACTACCACTACTATGAATAGAAAAAAGTATCACTATTTAGTTCATATAATCTATGCAACAGAAACCTAGCACAATCATACGCACATAAGGTAGGAATTAAGTAAGTGAAAAAATAAAGATCTGTAACAGTCTCAAGAAGTATTACTAAGGCTGTATTATTTTTAAGAGATCAAACTACTTCCTAGAAATTAAAATCGGTGAATATATTCTGATGTATATAAACAAGCAGGTTCTATTTTTTTTAAATCAATACCCTGTGGAATCTCAGAGAGAAGGCTGGGGTGGCTGGGTGGATTGGAAGAGATCAACCAAAGAACTTGTATGAATGTATGCATCACCCACCGGCACAGACAATAGGGTGGTGAAGGCCTGAGGGTGGGGGGGGGAGCTTCAAGGGGTCTATGGGGGGCAGGGGGGATGTAATACTTTCAACACTTTATGACTCTGCAATCAGTTATTTCTCTCTTTTTCTAACATTTATTTGTACATATTAATGTGAATTACTAACACAATAAAACAGAAGAGGGGCTGTGTTATCACTGTCTTGGGTCAGGTCTTGCTTAACTTTCACCATCTTGATGGAAAGTCAGTTGTTGCTTTACAGCAAAAATCAAATAAGCAACTGTTTACCAATACTAGGTACTGCTTAATTGGACATTATCTTGAAGCTCAGTGAAGATAATTAAAGAAAATTAGCTGAAACGGGGAAACATTTAGTTTATTATGAAACCTAATAATTTTATTCAAGTGGTAAAGCAAAACTTTCAGTAAGTAAATGACCAAGATACGTAGATACACATACACACACATACACATACTCCAATACTGGGGGGCCAGGGGGTGCAAGGAAGGGGAATTGGAAGGAAATACCTCTAGATGTTACATATGATTATTTCTGGAAATGGAAATGAGTCGTTCTCTGCACAATCCTATTCTTTCCAGTGTTTCCATTCCAAGGGGAAAAACAATGTAAAGAGGACAAACCAGTATTAGAGGGGGAAAGAAAATGGATACTTGTCTTAGCTTCACTCAGGATGTTTGATATTTGTGCTTCAGCGACCGTCAGCAAGAGATGCGAGAGAGAGAGAGAGAGAGAGAGAGAGAGAGAGAGAGAGAGAGAGAGCGCGCGCGCCGGATCAAAGTGGACCATGCCTATGGGCAGAAGTTCACGGTCTCCACTGAACAAATGAAGGAGGCAAAGCACAGTCACATCCCATGAGGCTACCTCTTCCTTCTCATGACTGCTACTCACCAGACTCATGTCTGGGCTTCTTAATAAAAAATGGCGTCGTAGCTCTCAGCTTACTATGCAGGTAAACGTCCGTGAAGGGAAGGTGCAGGATGGTGGATGGATGGAGGTAATCACCCAAGGTCCTGGTATGCACATATGCATGGACCATGGACACAGACAATGGGGCGGTCGGGGGGAGAGGGGTCAGACTGGAGGGGGTCAATGGGGGGGGGGAAGAGGACGTATGTAATACTTTCAACAACAAAGAATTATATAAATAAATAAATGTCTCATAAATGATCCTCCAAGAGAGAATATACTGTCTCGATTTTTAACTTTACTTGTGTCGACTTTAATCAGAGTATTCTGAGGTGAATGGAGAAAAGTTGGCAGGGGAGATAGTGTTGCAAAATATTTTAAATGTTCATGTTCATAAATTCTTAAATGTTAACACAGCATACAAATACACAAAGAGTGCACGATGTAAACTCATCATGAATTACTCATGAGAATTTTCCTTACTTAACTGTGTTATATATAGAACACATTATAGCACAATCAACAGGCTAATTCAAGAAAAGGGGAGCTGACATTTAGATTTTTCCGAATAATAACTTTGGAGTCTTGTGTACGTGCCTCATACACCCAACACATGAAATAATAGTCTTCCACTATTGAAATCATAGTCTTCCACTATGAAATAATAAAACGAGTAACGGTCATGCGCACTAGGAAATACACATCCAGATATTTGTGATACTCATTCCACCCTATAGTCTGCATCACATGCAAATGATAGTAAATGTCTCTTTCTCCAGTAACTGCTTTACTTGGAGTCTCAGCCCTCCAATTTGTAAAACCTCATTACGAGGGGAACAGGCTGAGAAACGTTTAAAAGCTATACTACACCAAGAGTAGAATGCTTCAAACAATTTGTAGCTCTCCAAGTGCGTTATTAAAAAGGCTCAACATGTTGTATTACCATGGAAATTGTGGAAAACATACATTCCCAAACAAATATTACTTTTTCTCCATGGTATGAAGTAATGAAAACCACATGTGCAGATCTGCGATCCGTGTAGTAGTTCAAGCTGCAGCTAATAGCAAACACAGAAAGTGAACTCGGCTATATAAAAGATTCTTGTTACAGAAATATAATGTGAAAACCAGATGCAGACAGAAAACCTTAATCACAGATGGGAATGTAATCACTGGCATACAGAATGCTTTTTTGGATCAATTTTAACCATATGCACAATGTATTTATTTTCCTAAGGAATGCAATAACTTGAGAGAACCTTCTATTTGAATTCAGTTAACCTCATATTTATAATGCTTTTATCTTACGCCCCCATCCCTTCAATGTGTACGCTGGGCCAAGGTTTTACAAGGAAGAGCTGCGGGCCTTGGCAAACCGTACTTGTATCAGTTTATCTTTCCAAAAATTTTAATAGGATATAAAGACTACACACGACAGAATCAACCTCAAAAGAGAGCGCATGCAGTTCCCCATTACTGGGCTATTCGATCATGGCCAAACACACTTCTCTAGAGAAGTACATCAACACTTGGGGCGATTTCTCCTTTAGTAAATGACAGTATTCCAAACATGAGCCTCTAGACACTTCTTTTTATCAATGAGCCTGGCCTGGATCAAGCCATAACTCTAACTTTCCTCTTTCATAAGAACATTGTATAGCAGAAACACTGCTCTTTCACATTAGTAAAAACACTATTAGTTTCTGGTTCTGAGGAGAATAACCACAAAAAGGGTGTTATGTCCTATCTGACTTAGAGAACATTACCTTAGGGCAGTGGTTCTCAACCTTCTGGCCCTTTGAAACAGTTCCTCCAGTTGTGACCCCCAACCATAAAATTATTTCCGTTGCTACTTCATAACTGTCATATTGCTACTGTTATGAATCATAATGTAAATATCTGATATGCAGGATAGTCTCAGGCGACCCTGTGAAAGGGTCGTTCAACCGCCAAAGGGGTCGCGACCCACAGGTTGAGAACCGCTGCCTTAGTGATTGTAGCTTACCTGTTAAGCCTCCACGATCTCATTTACAGGACAACTAGAGGCCCGGTGCACAAATTCGTGCACCAGTGGGATCCCTTGGCCTGGCCTGCGGGATCGGGCTGAAACCGGCTCTCTGACATCCCCCAAGGGGTCCTGGATTGTGAGAGGGCGCAGGCCAGGACGAGGGACTCCACCGGTGCACGATTCAGGGCAGGGGAGGGATGCAGGAGGTTTGCCAGTAGGGGAGGGATCGAGGGAGGGCTCCAGGGTGTGTCCAGCCCAGCTCACTCAGTCCTGATCAGCTGGACCTCAGCAGCAAGCTAACCTACCACTTGGAGCATCTGCCCCCCCTTGGTCAGTGCACGTCATAATGAGCAGTTGAGCAACCTTAGCATATCATTAGCATATTACGCTTTGATTGGTTGAACGGACACTCAGACACTTAGCATATTAGGCTTTTATTATATAGGATTCTACTACATCCCTGATATGAATTAGTCCACTGAGCACCATGTCTTCTTGAGGACTACACTCAACTTCCAACAGGAAGTGATTGGAACATTGTTACCTGAGGGACACTCATCATAGGCTGTGTGAACTAAGCTTCAATGTCCCCACTCATTTCTGTGAACACACTCACCCAGGTTTTCCTTCTCTCTTCTACCTCTTAATACATATGCAAAGAAACACACAGTAGTGCCCAGCCGGTGTGACTTGGTGGTTGAGCACTGACCTATGAAACAGGAGGTCAAGGCTCGATTCCTGGTCAGGGCACATGTCTGGGTTGTGGGCTCAATCTCGTGTGGGGTGTGCATGAGGCAGCCAATCAATGATTCTCTCTCATCACGGATGTTTCTATCTCTCGTCCCCTCTCCCTTCTTCTCTGAAATCA